>JAUZNJ010107883.1:0-20428 GCA_034780135.1 Jordanella pulchra | reverse complement strand
GATAGATATATAGATATATATATCTATCTATATATATATATATATATATATAGATATATATCTATATATATATAGAGAGAGAGAGAGAGAAACGCACTTCGTTTTTAGGAGTGTTCTGATCATCAAAAGATGTTGCACAGTGCTTTTATGCTAGCTTCTTTTCAAAACAAATTGGTTTAATGACCAAAAGAACATGTTTTAGTGTAGTGCAATTCAGTTACTTTACATTTATTACTACCTAAACAGTGTCTTAATTATAGGCTCCAGCACTCATCATCTGTCCTATTTAACTGCGGAAAGAATCTCAACATCCTTAACAACTTTGATCTTGTTTGAAAGTCTCGTGTTTGAAAAATCTTCCAAAAATCCCACTCTTCCTTTTAGTTATCTTGCTGCTGTCTTTGTTCCATACATTACAGAATTAGTGAAGTGTAAACAACAAATTGTTTTAGGAAAAAAATCTACTGTGTACCTTCAAGAATACTGTACAATGGATACTAGTTATTGTAAAGATTTTTCACAATGAATCAATCTCCCATTAGGTCCAAGTTTTTACTTCCTACAGTCCATTATATACAATAAACATGTTTGAGGTTTATATCTACAAACTTGTAATACACAGCGCCAGCAGCAACAAAGACAAGAAACTTATTGTGGGTGTGGTGAGGGATGCTTTACCTGAAAAAGAAAAAAAAAATAATAACAGTTAGCTATAAAAAGGATATCAGCTTTTTAATACCCTTTTAGCGTAATGCTTACCCTTAATACTTATCATCCTCACTGGGCCATCTCCCCCTTCATATCGACCACGAACCATCAGTTCATAGTCTCCAAACTGAGGCATTGGGAAATCCATAAAGTGCCACCCAGTGATGTAGACCTTCCCATAGATGTACCCTGTCTTTCTAAACATGACCTGAGGGACAAAAATAAACATTCCTGTTATCTAAGGCATCTGAGACTGTTCTTACAATAGAGTTCAAATACAGCCAACCATACCTACCTTGTAGTACAAGGGAAAAGAGACATTTCCAAACCAGTCATACTGGATATGATCCCACCATACATACAGCCATTGGCCTGTCCAGGTGACATAGCGCCACATCCTGGGAGGCTCAGAGGGGGCTGTTGAGAAATGGTTTTATTTTAAATGTTTACAAATGTACCATTACACATCTCACCATCAGTTCTTATATTGCTCTTACGTGCTCTCTTTGTGAACATCTCACAGTGTTCACCAGGGGGTCCAAGACCTGCTCCGTTGAAGGCCCGGACCTCAATGAGGTAATGTGAATCTGGCAACATATTCTCCAATCGGGTCTGATTGACTGTGGCTGGAACAAATATGCGATTTGCTCCTGGTTCTGTGTCATCATATTTTCTCCAGTATTTGACCTGTTTAGTAGGATTCATTTTTGGTGAGTTTTCAGCTTTTTTGAGTGAATAATATGGCAAAGCATAGATGGGTTCAAAACAAAACTAATCAAAGATGTAATTTTGTAGGAGATACTGGTGTTGCGACAAAAGGCAAGAAGTACAAATGTATTTACCTGATATCCCTCAATGTATTGCTGTAGCCCTGTTCCAGTATCAACAACAGGAAGCCACCAAACCACAGCTTCAGTGGAGGATACTGGCCTGGCATAGACATCTGTGGGAGGTTCTATTGGGACTGGGTAACAAAAGTAGAAAAAGACACACTGCATGAAAAGTCGGATTTCCGACCCTTTACAACATTTGAAGTTAGAAATTTAGAAAATAACCAAAATTATACCACAGAGCTTTATGTTTCGAAGAAAGGAAAAGAATACTTGTAAGTAAGCTATTAGGGAACAAACAAATTCTCACCATCTCTTGGGTAATAGATGACTTTGGTAAGGCTGTACGGTCCGTCCCCTTTCACATTAAATGACTTTATCTTCACCTGAAACTCTCGCACCTGGAAGTCCTCCTCAGTGGGAATGAAGTAGGAATCTCTGTGAACATATCTCCTGGTCTCTGGGTCTGAGATGGTCTCATACCACCAGTCATAGGCGTCATGAGGCTTAAATGCGACGATATACCCAAATTTCTTGCCATAGAAATACCAGGGCTCCACAGGCTGAGGATGCCCAGGTGAGAAGAAATACGTGTCAATTAAACCTTTAGGGATGAATTTAAATCATGACTTTGGAAACTTACCTTCCAGGTGATGACAATCTCACCATTTCTACCTCCATATCCTGCCACCTCTGTAGGAGAAACGACTGGAGCTGGAAAGAAATCGGCTTAGCATCAGTTTTTCATAAAAATATGCTACATTGCAAAATCCTAAATAAAACATTTCTGAGTGGGCTTACGGGCATCCCAGGTTTTGATCTTTAGAGAAGGTATACTGGCCTCCCCAGATCCATATTCATTGGTGGCAATAATCCTAAACTGATACTCCATCCATGGGTATAAGTCAGTAACATCTGCCTTCTCCATAGTGCCATCAAGAAAGGATGGAGCTGGAGGACATGATAAGAAACTGCTAAAAAAAACTGATTGGAATTGCATTTATAGGAATCAAGAAAAGCTAGCTCCAGTCTATGGAGCAAGATGGCCCCCTGCTGGCCTGAAGCTGCACTCACATGTGCTGGCATTCCTCCAGTCGTCTTCATTCAGAGCCCAAAAGTGTCTGGTCTGAATAGTGTAGTATAAGATGGGACTGTTGTGATCAGATCCTTTGGACCACAAAAGCCTTACCCAAGTATCTCCAATCTCCTCAATACGGAGCACACCAGGAGGGCCGGGAACACCTGGAGGTTTCATAAATAACTGCTTGCTAACAATATTACTTATCAGATGCAAAGCTCTTAGTTATTAATTCAATGCTTGAACTCACCTACGACTTTCAGGTCAGCGTAAGCAGTGTCACTGTCAACCACAGTCTGAGCAGTGCAGGTGTAACGACCCTCATGCCAAATCTGTGCATTTTTTATTCTCAAGTCACCTACTCCATCTTCATTCTGATCAGGACAAATAAAAGACGAAAAAACAATTAAACAATAGCTCCCGGGAAAAATAAAAAATCCAAATATGTCTCATAACATTCATGTACAAATTTAAGAACGTTTTCACTATTGCAAGGCTTAACGATGATCAAAATGTCAACTTACCATTACTCTCTCATAGTGTGGCCACTCTGCATTAAAGTCAATGACTCTGAGGTCAATGGCCCAGATAAAAGTGACGTCCAGCATGTGGTCATACGAAGCAGCACACCGGAGAATCACTTCATCTCCAACTCTAACCTCGGAGTCTTCCGGTGCTACAGTGATACTTGTTGCCTCTGAGAATAAATACAAACAGATTGTCCATTCAAAATCATGAGGGATAAAGAATGTGTAGCAGTGGATGTCAAACTATATTTCTGCTCCCTTTTTTCAGACACATTAAATATTCATAATAATTTTCTAAACGAATAGCAAAGCAAAAATATTTTAGTTTGCTTTTAGGATCGTTTAACACATAAATTGTTTTGCTTTGGAGTATTTATTGAAAGAGACACAGGCCATTGCACATGTGTTGAATGTTTTTTGACCATTTTACTAAATACTGGTGATTAACACAATTATACTTTAGAGAATATAAAATCTAATATGTTTTTAGAGTAAGGCAGAAGAGTTATAATCTTGAAAAACATCTTTAATGGCATATTCTCTTGTCTTTTCCATTTTTATAATAGCAATGACAAATGGGCAACTTTTTATACCCTATTTGTCCATCTATCAATCAAGATATGAATGGATAATCAGAAAAAAGCTGATAAATTTGAAAATCCATTAGGTACATTTATTTAACTAGAATTGAGAGGCATGTCCATAAATATGTAAAGAAAGTAAAGAAAACTCACTTTTGCAAGAATAGAATAACAACAAAGAATGTTAAGTATGCTTCCTGTATGGACTAAATTTTATTTTGTTTCCTTGAATTTCAAAAAGACTTCAAATCCTCAAAAAAATCATAAAATCATTAAATTTCCCCTAAGTTAGATCACAGAACTGGAAACAACAAATATTTTTCACAAGGCCAGAAATGGAAATAAATGACCTAGAAATGCTACCTGTTGGTAAGATACCTGTAAATGGTGTTACATAGGAACAGCACTACAGCTGGCATTGCCAAGGCTGTTATTTGTTATTCCTTTTTCAAACGAGCTCTGGCATTGTTAAGGGTTTCACAGAGACATGTTAGATCAGAGGTCTTGGTCCTTAAGTTACACTGTCCAGTATGTTTTAGGTGTTCTCCTACCTCTACAAACCTGACTTAAATGAACAGGTGATCAACAGACCTTTACAGCTTTTGGAAGTTGCTGAGAAGGAAATGGGAGGCAGATTTTTTAATTATCAGGCTCTTCTTCTGTGTAACCAACTACCTGTTTTAGTCTGTGAGGCATACACCCATTCAACTTTTAAGAATTGGCTAAAAATGTTTCTTTTTGAAAAAGATTATGGTTAGAGAATCTCTATAGTTACGTTGCTATAGGCTTAGAATGCTGGAGGACATAGGGGCAGTTTTATTTCATTCTGCTTTACTCTATTTCTATTCTCCCACTCTGCAGGATGTGTTAGTTCAACTCCTAACTTTATGTTCTCTCTGTTTTTCTAGTCATAGTAGCTTCATTTTGTCTTTTCCCGTTAGGCTGTGACACCATCCTGGAGAGAAATATCTGCTAGGCTGCAGCCATTAACACATTAGATCATAGATGATAAGAATTAGGCCTGGCTTTCAGGGCTTAATCCTGTTTCTCTCCTAAACATAGCTATTGGCTCAGCTTTTACTGTGACTAATTGCATGTGCTCTCTTTCATACCTTTGTTATGGGGACTGGCTCAGAGCTTGTCTGCTCACCGGTTTCTTTCCCAGACAGAGCCCCCTGTGGAGCTAATCTACCATTACCTTTTTTAATATAGAACATTTGTTTGCTTCTCTCTTCTTGAACCATCTAATGAGGCTGATTATTTCAGTCTACCAGTTTTTCAGTCCCTTCCAGTTGGAAGGGAGATTTCCTCTTCACTGTCACTGAATGCAAGCTCGGTGTGAGGGAATTCTAGAGTCAATGAGGTGATACAATCATCTGGTTTTCCTTAAATAGAAAACTTTGAACCAATTTGACAACATGACCTGATTAAACTGTCTCTGTAAAATGCCTTGAGTTGACATATGTTGTTAACTGGCACTGAATAAATAAACTAAATTGAATTAAATTGAAATGAATTGAATTTAAACTGCAATCATTTGATTCTGGTGTGCTGAAAAAGAGATACATCTAAAACATACAAGACAGTGGGACCTGAGTACTAGGATTGAAAACTTTTGTGCTACACGATGAATTGTAAAAAAGATGTTAAATAATATAGCTGTTTTTGGTCTAGATCTTTACAAAGCGGACAGATGAAAAGTGTAGAGTTAGTTAACAGGGTGATTCAGAAAGTAGCTATTATTTGCTTGTATCATTAATTGTCTCAAAATTAAAGTGAATGTAATGTTTTTATTCAAACATTTTTAAAGAAAGTAAAAGAAATGTGTGAATTTGGATGGAATAATGAGTGTTTGTTCTGTTTTCCATTTTTTACACGAATGTAGTGTTACAGTTTCAATTTAATAATGTCTTTCTATCAAAGCAAATTCATACCAAATTAGATGGCTTGTGTTTTCTCTGTGTATTAGCCAGCCACACTCAAAGCTTGTTGCTTAGGTGCAAAATTTTCATACCTCTTTTGATTCTCTGTATGTAGTAGAAACGTTTCTTTACTGTTTAATGCAGCTTTGTTTGTACACCTCAAAACACAGCATTACACAATCATCATTGTTCTTATACATAGAATGGAGCTACAACCAGACTCTGAATACTACTAAATTTCATGTGCTACAGCACACCAGATGTGACATCACGTGGGGGTTATCTTAAAAAAAAAACAACATTTTAATCAAAACGTCAGAAGTCTGGGCTTTTTAACATCCATGCTCGTGTAACTGGCTTGTGATGCAATTTCAGGAAACATCTGCAAAAGAAAAAAAAACAAACTTAATCAAAAAGTAGATGCTGATGGACAGGCAGCCTGTTGCGGTTTGGCTTATAGCAGAACCTGGAGAAAACTGACTGAAGACAGTCTGCTGTGCTGCGGTCTGATTAAAAGTGTTGCCCAAGTCTCCTTAATGTCTGCCATTTATGAAGAATCCGTTTCGCACAACCACCTCTGGGGGTTCTAGAGAAGTTTCCAAAACAAAGCCAGTCTTCTTTATTAGACTGTTGAGCTTTTTTAAAAACCTCTGGTTCTGATGCTGCTACTCCATCACTGTGTAAGAACTTCTTAACCTATGAGCCCCATTTGTTCTAAATATGATTTATCTAAATTCTCTATGGTTATATTCTTGATTAAAAAACAGTTGATTTTCCTAAAACAAAACACTCATTCTATTACAACATAATGTCAGTCAGCAATTATTTTGACTCCTACTGGTTATTTTTTAAGTACAAAGGATATAACAAATCAGAGAAGCTTTTATATCCCCACTGAAGATAATAATTTCTGCAGCATATTGCAGGCAGCACAATGTTTCATTATAGGCATAGCATGATCCAGGTTATGTGTTGTGTCTTTTATCAGAAAAAAGCAAAGTGTTTTACATGTAAAGTAGAGCCAAAATTGTTAGTTCTGGTCTCGTTTGACCAGAGAGACCTTAGTTAAAAATGTATCCGGTCCCCTGCAAAGCTTGTAGCACTCTTCAAGCATGACATCTTATGGCTTTCTTTCCACAAACCATGTTTGAGGAGTGAACGGCTAATAGTTGTCCTACACATCAAGAATGTTGTTTTAACCTAACACAAAAGTTGAAGAGTGCATGATTGATTTTACAAGGAACTATATTCATACATTTACCAGCTAACCTGTGATGGTGAGATATCCTGAACTGTTGGCTTTTCCTCTGTCATTTTCAGCGAAACAGGTGTAAAACCCTTCATCGTTTTTGGTGGCATTCAAGATCTCCAGGCTGCCATCGAGCATGATAGAAACACTAAAAAAAAGCAGAATTAAACCGGTCCATTATTATAAACTTGAAAAGTTGTGTATGACAGCAGTGTTTAAGAGGGGAATCGCTTATTCTGACCGTGAATTGTTGAAGAGGACCTCCTTGTCCTTTGTCCAGGTGAATCGAGGTTTTGGAGCAGCTCTTGGTTTACACTCAATCACCACTCGTCCATCTTTAGCTCCGAGTAGATGGTTCTTTACAGGATTGAGCTCGAAGTTTGGAGCCCAGGCTGGTTGAAAATAGTAGAGGAGATATTCTACTTAAACATGCGCTTTACAAATAGAAAAAACATTTACACAGGAGAGCTTACCAACAACTCGCAGCTCAGCATTGGCATATTTGATGCCCCAGTAATTCTCAGCGATACACTGGTACATCCCAGAGTCATCAAAAGTCAGACTGGAAAACTTCAGTTCACCTTTCCCATACTAGAAAAAAACATGCATGCAGGAGAGGAGGAGAAATATCACAAATGAGATAAAAGAAATTCTTTAACAACAGCAACAAAAAAAAAAAAGCTTTTACCATATACCCATCTTTGTACCAGCGGACGAAAGGGAAGGGTTTTCCTGAAGCCACACAGCGCATTGTGTGCTCTGATCCAATATCCGCTTGAGTGTTGTTGATAGTTTCTGCCCATTCAGGGGCAGCTACAAATATATAATCGGTATCATTATTTCTTACACACAAAAAATTACTACAAACCTTTAACTTGACTTACATTCCACATAAAGCCAGGCTTTATGCCAGTCCTTTCCTTTGGTGTTGATGGCTTCACATTCATATGCCCCAACATCTTCATACTGAACGTTGTACAGATGAAGCGCAGCACCTGATTCACTGATCTCATGATTGGCAGGAAGGTCAGTGGCATCAACCTTTCTCCACACAATGTGTGGGATGGGACTAAATAAGCCAAGTGATAGACACAGGAAGTTTTTAAAATCAACATGAACAGAACACTTTGAGGTTATATAAGAAGTAGTTGGCTTCATCACATTTCAAAGACAAACAATAATCTGTTCTAATGGGATTTCTCTGACTAAAGCAAAGCAGGGTATATTTTTTAGATGGTTCGGAGTTTTATATTAAAAATGTACTTTTATAAGGTTTGATATGAACTGAATGCATGTAGACCCTTTATTCTGATACCGCCAATTGCAACCACTGTCCCTCAAACTAGTGTAGAAATGCAGCTGTTTTTGTTAAAAAGCCACAGAAGTTTTGAAAGAGAATATTAGGGCTGTCCTGAAAGAAATATTTTAGAACATTAAAAGACTTATGACTGTGATGGGGGTTTGCATTCTACAACACTGATCCCAAACATACAGCGAGAGCAACAACGGTTACTGTTGAAGCATATTCAACTTTTAGAATTGTCCTTGGCAAGACTTGCAAAACATTCTCAACAGATATTCTCATGGACATGCAAACATTTCACTTGTTTAAATGTTGTGCTGGAAATAAATTCTACAAAGGGGCATAAACACATGAAACTCTTTAGTTTTGAGTTTTCAAAACCAAATCAAAACCCTCCAAACCTTTTTATTTAGCTACAAAATGTTGCACCGCTTTGTGCTGCTCTACCACACACAATCCCATTAAAATACACTGTGATGAATGTTAAAAAATTTAAAGGAATATAAATTCCTTTTTTAAGTCACTCTGTGGTTTTTGTCAAAATCCCTCTAAAATAAGAACAAACCTTAATGTTGTTGTTTGTGGTCCCTGTTCTTTATTTATTTCCAAGTGAACTGATTTTTTTTTTTTTTATTATTCTCATGTCATGTAATGTTATATATAAAGCAATCATTAACTAAGCTTTAAACACATACTTTCCAAGAGCAAAGCACTCCAATGTAATATTGGAGGCCAGCATCGCAGTGGTGTCTGGAAACTTCACCCTAATGTCTGCAGGATATTTTCTCTCCTCACCTGTGACATTAAAAGACAAATATTAATGATAAGAAAACATTATAGTTTTTTATCGTAAATGCCACAGAAAATGACTAACCATCATCTGGAGGTGAAGGGATAAGGGGGATAAACTTGGAGTAGACGCTCTTTCCTATGATGGGACTAGAAACAAAACAGGAGTAGTTTCCTGCATCCTGAGCTTCAACCTTTGAGATGTAAAGGTTCCCTGTTTTCTGAGAGACAAATCGACGGCGGTCTGTGGGCAGGAATACTGGGAACTCGTTGTAGATCCAACGATATGTAACTTCCTCTGAAAATGAAAACATAAATGAGCCAGAAAGGAAATTCCCAAAAATAGAGATGTAGTTTTGTCAGCAAAATAATGTTTACTTTTACTATGCATTGATCTGTGAACGTTTGAAAGATTCTGTTAAATTATTGTTGAAGTGCACTTTCATGAGCTCTCATTTTTAAAGTGCAGATTTTGGAGACTGAGGTTGAACGTATACATACGTGGCCAGGCTTTTGGGGGGGCACACAACAGAACTGCTCCCTGACCTTCTTTAACATACACTGGATCCCTCTCTTCATCAGGAAACTCTTCAATGTCTACATAGATATTTAAACAATAACAGATATTAATGATGAAATGAGAAATTAAACAATATAGAATGAAAAAAAAACTGTTTTCTGAAAAAGGAAATATTGACTTTTTAGTCAAGCAAAGGCATGTCTATCATGTGACATGCTGGATTAGAGATTTTGGTAACCTTATAAAAACTTCAAAGTTAAACAACTTTTTTTTTTTACTCTATGGAAAATACAGAAAGTAATGTTAGTTATAGTATGCTGCTGCTGTAATCATTATAATACAATGCAAGAGACCTTGAAATGTTAACTCTATTTTCAGTCAGATAGTTTCAATAAATTTTTAACAATTTTAACAATTACTCAAATGCATACTGATTTTGCAAACAGGAATTAGAAAAAAATGTGTCACAAAGGTTTCAGATTATAAAATTGGATGAAGTTGAATTGAATAGCAGTTTTTGGTATTTTCAGCATCATTAGCACTTATAATTTTTGGAAATATTTAAAAGCCAACAAGGTTGTTTACTAGAACAAAAAGTAACTATAAAAGTTTAAGCTAAAAATTTAAACAAGTCTAGGTTAATTATTAACCTTGAGACTAACATCAACACTCTTTAATAGCAGTATGTCCATAATTTCTATAATTTATAAGGGACTCACATCCAAACTTAACTGTGGCCTCCTTGCTGAGAACAGTGCCGTAGATATTCCGAGCCACACAGGTGTAGGTCCCAGCATGTTTCTTCTGGATTGGATTAGTGATAACCAGGTTTCCACCAACTAGGCTGTAGTGTTCATCAGGCTGCTCCTTTAGCTTTATTTCCCAGTTATCCCGGCGCCACCTATTATGAAAATATGATTTTTGTTGTGTAAGACATTGTTCATACATGCTTAGAAATAAGAGAAAAAAATCAAACTTTACCTGTATGTAGCTGGAGGATTTGCACGTGCCCTGCAGTTCATAGAGATCCTCTTATCAGGCGAGTCATCAGTGTAGACCACGTCCATAGGTTCCTCTTCAAAAATAGGACCATATCCAGTAGCGTCCTCTGAGACAATTAAGGAAAAAATGTTAACTCACATTTAAAAACCTCACTAAATAAGCCTTGGTGTTTTGAACTCACCTCCATATATTCTGGGCTCTCCAAACAAGACGGCCACTAATAAATAAGAAACAAAAACACGCCATGTCAAAAAGCAGTGAGTTTTCATATATCTACAATCAGTTTTCTGAGGTTTTATCATTGTTATAGACAAGGTGTTTTAGTCTTACATGTGATGGGTACAGAGGAGAAGAGGCCCAGCAATAATAAAGCTGGGGAAACCATCACTGTCAGCTGGCAGAGTCTTTGTGACCTTGTGTGTTAGATGGATGGAAAAACGAATCCAAGGAAGAAGGTGGATGGACAGGACAAAGACTGTAAAGAGTTGAGAGAAGACATTCTCAATCATTTGGTTATCAGTAAGAACATGAAATGACATGTGAGATATAGGGAAATCTGCTGTAGTTTACAACCAAAATTCAGCTTGATCCCATTGGCTGGTCAATAGCTGTTTGGTATCTTTGGTTAACACATCATATCTGAGAGCTACCAATTCACATACATTCAAAATTACTTTATTGATCCCCAAAGGTAAATTAAATAATATAGTAACTCATAGTTTCTCCTTTAATGAGTTGTTGTAGATGTTGATAACTGTTAGCAGGAAGGATTTCCTGTTGTGTCTGTGCTGTACCAGATCTGAGAAAGCCTTATACTGAAGACACACTATTGTTGTTTAACAGTCTTCTAAAAATAATGCTACATAATGTTCTTCTTTTTATCAAGTTCTAGATGAGTTCCAACAACACATGCCTTCTTTGTCAGATATATAAAAGATATGCCGCAGCATGTTAAGCTTCTTTAAAAAGTATAGCCCGCTCTGCTACTTCTTGTAGACGGCTTCACAGTTGCATTCAGCTGAACACCAAGGTTCTTAAACTTCTCCTTGACTCGTTCCTGTTTCTTGTGATATCTACAATAATCTCCCTTGTTTGGTTCAGTTTTAGGAACAGATAATTGTTCCCAACTCTCCTAAAAACTCTTCTTGGTATGGAACATGATAGCGAAGAAATTAAAGACATTATTATACTAGTAAAGACTTAGGAATTTAATTCTTTCTCTGAAACAAAGGTGTTTACAAAACTATTTAAAGAAAGGTAATATTTTAAAAACACATGTTTGAGACATTTCACATTAGTTTGCAAGAAAGATAGAGAAAGCAAGACTTTTAGCATATAACAGTAAGGCTAAACACATTTGATACCTCTTCTGATGTAAAACTGTTTATTGTGAAACATGATGGTTTTCTAATCATTAGCAGCCTTTTGGATCAGTAGAATAGATTTAGGGTTTATGTATATAAGATACAGACAGAAATTGCTAAATATCTTAGCTGCACTAACCGTGCTAACTATGTACTAGCATAGGATACTGAAATGTAATCTAAAAAATCTAAAAATTCCACCTACATTTTTTCCTTTTACTTTTTTTGTATATATTAATATTAAAGACCTGTTTTGCAGAGACTGGTCTCTTAACAACCCCTCCATTCTTACAATAAATGTATTATGGCAACTTTCCTGAAAATAGAGACATGTTTTGAATGTTCGTTAAAAATAACTAACAAACCTCTGTTAAGGCTAAATGTTTAATCAACACAATTATATGAAATGCAGACATGAACAAACAAATGGATATGTGAACATTTTAATAATAGAAATCCACCAAGCTAAGCTTCTGTATCAACACCCCTCATTTGGGTACAAATCAAACCTCTTGCTGAACAGATTATATTTCGAGTATTGTGATCTTCTCCAAGTAGCAGCAACTATAGTGTATAACTCTTTGTCAACCAAAGCACATGTCTTCCTGATCAGATTGTCCAGCCTGGTTAATTGCTTCTTATATGTGGTGTGTGGAGGTTCCTCCATCTTTTGCCCAGTGTGAGTATTTTATTTAAATATTTTCACACAATATATTTTTAATTTCATTTTTTGTTTGTATTGCATTAGGTTGTTTGCTATTATGGGTGCACACATTTAGTAAACTCTGTTTTGTTTATTTGAATCATTAACTATTTGCTGAGTTTGAAGGACCGGCTGGGGAAGAGGACTGGTTGAAAGGAAAACCAGGAAGTGAAGGAAACCATCAGGTTGCTGGAAGCAGGGGATTGCTGTTAAAGAATCTGCCACTCTCTCTATCAATAGCATAACTTCTAAAACATTTTTGGTGTTAGGTTTTCTAGTTTTTTAAAGTTGTGTTGTAGCTAAAATGTTGTGATTTGAATTGGTTATTTATGTTTATGCATTGTTTGTCTTTGTCTTCACCTCCACCACTCCTCGTTTGTGTAGGCTAGACTTTGCGTATAAATTCCCGTGTGTTCGTTGTGTCAGGTCGGCTTTCGTTTATTATTCTGACTTAGGTATCCCTTAATTGATTTCTTTTGGACTCATTTCACTTTATTTTTTTGAGATTTGATTTTGAAGCCTTTGTGACCAAGATTTCGGAAAAATAAATGGAAAAGATTTTCTCTGTATGCCGTTGTCCTTGTGCCTTGCTGGTTGGACCGCCACATGGTGCAACACCAAAGCATATAGAACACTAGTAAACCACTGGAAAAATAAATAGAGGTTCCTACATAGAATAAGGGACAGCACCGTCCCTTTAGTAATCCTGAACTGATGAGCACAGTATCAGATATTCTTCTGCATGACATGCTTTTGTCTCTCAGTTAAAAAGTTGCGAGGTAATAATCCTAAATGAGTCAGGCTGTCAGTGACTCAGCAGAACTTTAAGAGCTTAATCAAGAAAAAATACAGATGAATACCCTTAAAACGCCAAAACCCCATATGAACAAACCACAAAGATTCTCTGCAGTAGCTAACAAGATCAGTGTCCCTGTGTTGTTGCACAGCAGGGAAGACTCAGACAAAATGAATAGAGACTAATGATCAAAAGGGAAACAGAGGGCCACTGCTATATATAGCAGACTGAGGACTGATAGATTTAAAAAAACAACAACTGTTTTTTATAGGGCTGAGCCTTTAGTGTGCAAACAAAACCATCATACAAAATACAAAGGAACACAGGGAAAACACTTGCTTCTACATCCTGTAGTAGTTTTGAAAAACAACCTATAAAATCATTGTGTTATTCAAACGGATAGTAGAGTAGATTGTGGCGTTTGTCAAATGTTTTTTGCGAGGTTATGGCTAAGAAGGGAGTTTCCAGGCACTTTTGTGTAAGACATTCAGAAGATCTAGATTTCCATTGTGATGCAAAATATATAAGGAATATTGTATCTAGAAATCTTAAGATGCAAAAAAGATTCTTAAAAACTTCTAGATCACTGTAAAACGGAGGCTGCAGGGGTGGGCTCCAACACACTCCCAACATAAGTAGATTATTGCTTTCTCTACAAATCATTAGGGCATTGCAGTAGACGTAGGATGTTGGCAATGGTGTTCAGGAATGACAAGTTGCAGGTTTCAGAATGTCTGAGTTATAGGATGTGTTATCTTTCATTTTTCTCTCACAGTGGTTTATGTCAGGTAGATTTATTGACTCATCAATGAGAACAGTAAATGCAGGTAGTAGTTTTGGCTGTGTGGACAGGTGGGGGGTGAAATTAGCATCTCCATAAAGCTCAAAGTCAAAAGAATGAAACTCATAGGACTTCAAAATACATGAGACTTTGAACTTGGAAAAAAAACACAGGATTAACAGAAAATTTGCTCTGCATTTGTCTCTAACACCTACGTGCTGTAGGATAAAGCTCATATGTGATCTTGCAGCATGAGCAGATTGTGCAAAAAAAGCATGTGATAAATGCTAAATCAGTCAAAAACTATTCATTCTCTGAATCTAAAACTAGTTAAAACTGTTTAACTTTTCACTACTAATAATATACAATGGGGTTAAGAAGTTAATGTTTATTTTTTGAATACCTAATATATAAAACCCAGTAAATAATCTATTACTAATAACATATACTTAAACATACTTGTGATTTTTTAGATGTTCTTATATCATCAGAGTTTAGAAAATCTTGTCAACTGCTCACCTCTGCCCTCTAGTGCTGTAAGGAGGCAATGAGAATGCTCTCAGATTATTAGAATGCATATTTAATAGCACATTTTACAGCTAAGCTGAGTGGATGCAGTGTAAATTGAGATTAAACCCAGCAAATGGTAAGACTCCTCAAATCATTATTGACTGTAGAAGCTCCATACTGTACCTCAAACTACTTGGATTTAATGTGTCTTCACACTTCTTACGGAAACAAGGACATTGATTTCTGAAATAAATGTCACATTTTCTTTATCTGCAAAGAAGATTTCAAAGTGCTGAGCTGTTGCATAGTAAAACTTTATTTTGTAGTATGCTTATATTGTCTTAGAGTTGGAGTTGAAGAGGCTCTTATACACTTGCTTCAAAAAACCATAAGTTCTAGGAAATTATCTGGAACCTCTGGGCTTCTCAAGATTCCTAAATCGATTCCTGCCTATAGCTATACAACAACAAAAAAAAAACCTTTGTGTTTTACTTTACCTTTTTGATCAGTGAAATGTATTTTAATTAAAATAAACTGAATTAAAGACCGCAAGTATTTCTTAAAGGACTTTTGGAGTAGTATGGACTCATAAGCAGTGTGGGGAACGTTACTTAAAAAAGTAACTACTTATACTATCCATCCATCCATTTTCTTTACACCCTTGTCCCTAATGGGGTCGGGAGTTTTTGCTGGTGCCTATCTCCAGCTGAGTTTCAGGCGATAGGCGGGGTACACCCTGGACAGGTTGCCAGTCTGTCGCAGGGCAACATAGAGACACACAGGACAAACAACCATGCACACACACACTCACAACTACTTATACTACTAGTTAGTAACTCTGTTACTGCTTAGTGAAAGTAACTAGTTACTAGCCAAAGTAACTATGGAGTTACTTTCTATGTTTTAAAATGCAAAAGAATTTGGAAAACCTTCTTGCAAGTGGAATTCTCAATACAACTAATGGTTCAGTTAAGGAATATAAGGTATTTTAAGGTCTAGACCTCTCAAAACATTGAAAACTAATCTGCATTATTTTAGTGTGTAGTTTAATAAGCGAGTTGCTTATAGTTATATAGATGTCCATGTTTCTTGTTTATGATAACAGAAAATAAAAGAAAACACTTTTCAAGCAATTTAATAAAAACAAAATATAACTTTCAAAAGAATTAACAGGGGTTACAGTAGTCCAGCTAAAAAAAAAAATAAAATAAAAAACCTAGCAGGACTATATGATCCCAGTATTTTTTGCGTAAAAAATGTAAACCGTGAAAGTACAATCATTACAGCCCTGAGAAAGTAAAAAAAAAACATTTGTTGATTAAAGGCAGCAGCAGTCAGTCAATGTTAAGATGATGTTAGGAGCTTCTTTAGATTATAGCTTTTTAACAACATTTATCAAGTCTTTGTTCCTGCACATAATGAGCAAATCACAGAAAAATGTAGCTTAAGATGAACTCTTTTTCTGTTGGGGTGTGTCATTGTATCAGTGGCTTGTCGCCATCATCTCTCTTCTGCGTTTTATGTGTGTGATGTTTACTTTCACTAAGAAACTGTAGTCCTTATTTATACACATTCAGTAATGAATACAGAATCTGTTTGAAATGTAGCAGTGACTTACGCATAACTGACTTTTACGAACTTATTAGTTACATTGCTACTTACTGTTAAAGTAGCGTAGTTAATGTAACGTGTTACTTAATAATGCGTTAGTCCCAACAACTAAAGAAGGAATAAGGAAAATTGTTGGTGTTAAAAACTATAGGAAGGTGCAGGGGTATCATAATATGGGTTTTACTTCTTTATCCCTTTTTTCATCATAAGCTCTAAATATGCATATCATAAAATTACATATAACATTAATTATACTAAATATTTGTTTATGTGTTAATTTTACTGGATTATCTCAAATGAAGTTATTCATTCATATTCACTCATTCATTCTTGTTGTTTGTACCTTTCTTTTGTCCACTATAAGTTTTCATTCCACACAAGTTTCCATTAATTTACTTGACAGGAGGACTCTCTGACCGGGCAGCTTTTTTTTTTAGCAATTATGCCGTCTTTGTGAGGAATGGCTGTCTGATGGACAATTATCAAGACAACATGACTCTGAATACCTCAACATGATAATAACCTAACATTTCTCTTTTGAACAAAATGTTTTTACTGATCCACTAAACTATAATTTAACCAACTAACTTAATTTTTAAAATCAAAGTTATAAATTATTTCAAAGCAGTGTCAGTTGTACCCAGTGTGAAGCCTTGGGCAAAAGGTTATATGGTGATCAAGAAAGGTTGAAAGTTGGTTATCAAATGCAAAGAAGCAGCAAAGTACAGCTTAATATGGCATCTGGACATGCTAGGTTATGGACTATTTATCATAATGGGTACTTTAATACTGATGTATATCATTTAAAACAGTTACCATGCTTTATAAAACTTGGACAACAGCACAACTGGTGTTACAAATCTTGTACACAAAGAGGCTGAAAAAGAAACAGAATTTTTAAGTAAATAACCTGAATCAGATAATAAAAACATAGATCAGGCAAATGTAGACACCTAAGTAGGAGTAATCCCTACAAATTATCCATATTTTTTAGATTTCTCCATCCTAACTAGCTAAAGAAAAAAAACATCAGGATATTTCCCCTGTTCAATGGCTCGTTGCTCAACAGCATGTTATAAGCTTTACAGCACACCCAGTGTGCTGTAAAGCTTATAAGTGAAACTGTCATGATCCGGGGTCCTCTGTTATTCTGCTGTGGGTTTTTTGTTCTCCTGTGCGCCTGTCCTTCTTCCACCACCAGATGGCGCCAGGTTCTGGTTGGAGTGCATTGTGGCTCCTGAGCGGCACAGGTGTCATCAATCTAGCCTCATCAACTCTCTGCACTTAAGGAGCTGATGCCAAGTCATCGGTGCCGAGTGTTTGCCAGCTTTTAGTACCACAGAAACTTCTGAGTCAGATCTCTGAGTTTTCTCCTCGTTGCCCTGATTCTCCAAGTAACGTGTTTCTCTGTGTTTTTTCCTCGTTGCCTTCAGGTGATCCCCTGGAAGTCAGGATGCACCGTATTGCTTCTGGCTACCTTCCTGAGCTAAACCTTTCTTAGTGACGCCGTGGTTTTACCCACTGGATGCCCGAACTCTCAGACCCAATCCTTCGTTGTTCTCCTGGATCTTCTTCGCCCACGACTGGCAGCCAAACCGCTCCTCTAGTCTCTGACCAACCTGAGCAGACCTGTCGGTTTCCCACCGCACTCCTCCGTTGCTTCTGGACCCACAAAGCAAACAAGGACCCCGGACACCCAAAACCCCCCTTCAAAACCTGGAACCGATCTCCAAACAGTAAGACGCAATCTTACTTGTTTCTGCTACTCAGTTTTCCAACTCGCCTTGCACTCACCAATCTGTTCTCTCTCCCTGTGACTGCCTCAGCCGGTGTTTCCTCCCTTGACCTGGCTCTCACCTCGCTCCTGTGTACTTCTCTTAAAATAAACACTTTAAATCTGATTTTACTCTTTTGCCTTGGTGTTGTGCATGTGGGTTCGGAGCTTAAAAAAACCCAACATGACAGAAACAGATACAGTAGAAGAGTTGTTTAATTTCTTGTTTTATCTCCTTATCTTCTCTCTTTTTTTCTATCTTTGCTCTCAGTTCAGGTTGTTTTAACATGTACAAAGTTCTCTGGGGCCACATTACATGTTTTTGCTGCTCCCCCTAGAGAAAGCAAGCATGTACCAAACAGCCAAAGGGGTGGAGTTGTAATATTAGAGGACATTAATTTTAAATGTAATTCAATGTTAGCCATCCTGTTTTTAGATTTATAGTAACAACTAGCTTTAACACAATTATATTCCGATGCCCCCATGCAGGACCCAATATCCATTGCATTTGACTATACTGCTGAACAAGCCAGTTAGCTTTGGTCCAAAGTCAAGGATGACTAGAAAAAAGGAAAATGTTCTTATCACTCATCTTAAATACAGGAAAAGTAAATATTGTGGACAATGTACTTCCAAGTTATCATTCAAGGTCAGGGTCCTTACAAAGTTAATGTTTCCCAAAAGAAATTGGAATAATAAAAAAAACTATGACATAATAATGTAAAGCAAATATAGTTTCTACTTGTTGCTGAGAGCCACAATTCAGAGGCAGTGGAATCCAATACATAGGAGAAACTGCAGCACTGAGTCCTTAGGCAGTCCTGATGACTCAACACTAACATTTCCATAGCATGCAGCTCTTAGCTGCATGTGTTGTGCCTCTGCAAGTCAATATGCCCTGTGTTTATCTTTGAGATGGAGAAAAAGCTAGGAAAACCTTAGTGAAATCTCTTCCATCAGCTCTCCACTATGATAATAATGCATCACAGGGACAATTCAAATAACAAAAAGGAGCATTAAAATATAGACTTAGAGAGCTGCAAAACTCTATCACAAAGAAAACCTCTCATCAGTTTATTCGACAGTGTTTTCATGCATTCCTCTGACGGTAATCTCATCACATATCCTCTTTAGAATCCCTACCACGAAATTTAGGTCACATGTATTAAGCCAAGCCCAGTTTTCAGCGAGTGGCTGAACAGTGATGCCAGCTGTGGCTGCGTGGCTTCAGGAAAACGGTCAGTCAGATCAAACTCTTAGTGAAGGATAGAGAATAATATATTATGTTGTTTATTCCAACCACAGGTACGTATGTTTATCTGAGAGCCTCTTAAGGTGGGCAGATTTAAACTGCTGACAAATAAATCACATTAAAATCTATAAAGGAATTAACCCTGACTAATTTTTCTCCAGCTGAAAACAAATTTTTTAAGAATTATTTTGATTAATTTTAAAGATAAAAATATAAATCTTTAAATGGGTAGATGTTCCCCTTTTTTCCCTCTTCTTTAGACTGTCAAAAATGTATCTTTTATCAATGTAAATATAATTATTGTTTTCTTAACTGTTTTAGAAGAACTTCTGTTACATCAGCCAGTTATTTAAAAATTGTCAGATCTGTTGCAAATCTTAAAGAAAATACTGTAAAAGTATAATTTGCACCATATGTTGGGGAGATAGGCGGTATTTGTATATTTAGATGCTGAAGGAGTTGCGGTCATTCGATATTATGATGCATCCAGCGGATCCCTTCGCCCTTGCAGCATCTGCCACTTTAACCTTGTGTCTCCTCTCTGTTTTTACTTTCTTTAATGAGTTTTTTACTGTGATTTTTATATTTTTTTGACAGCAGAATGAATGATCTTTTAAGAGAACTGGCTCTCATATAAAGCCTCAAAAAGTAGCTGCACAGATCCTCACATCACCTCACCCTAATGACGCCGGAGCGGTTCTGGTAATTCGTTGCTCTGCATTGCGGTACTCCAGAGCCGGGGTCCACTTCAGCACCACAGCGACCCATATCATCCAGCATCCATTATATATCAAACCCAAAGACACTGCGGCTGTAGGCGAGCGGTCTTACCTCTGAGACGAGAAGCAAAGGGGAAGAAGGAAATAAAAACACTAAAAAATAAATAAATAAATCAGCTGACAGTCTTCATTGCACACCTGGACATAAGCCGCATCATCACCAGACACAGCCCAGTCGGAGCGTCCCGTCCAGGCCGAACTTTTCTATTGGATAGGAGAGACACGTCATACGGGCGGTGACGCTGTGGCTGGTCCATGAAAAGGAAAGGATGGAGGGGGGATGCAGCAGAGCTGGAGCTGCGCATTCGAGACAAGCAAGGGCTTAGTGAAAGGAAACCCATATATATAT
>JAUZNJ010107862.1:0-20429 GCA_034780135.1 Jordanella pulchra | reverse complement strand
TGTGGAACAACGGCAACAGAAAAATGAACTTTTAGCTTAATACTCTGAGCCCTGTTAGCTCTGGAAGCTGCTGCTGCTGTGGTGCATGCTGGGAAAACTGCCAGCCTTAGAACGCAACAAGTCTGCTCTGATGCAGAAAGAGGGAGGAGCGAGAACAACTTCCGGGGATTTCGTCCATTCTCTGTCTTGTGTTCTTGTGAATTGGAACAGTACTTGGGCCGAGGCTGATGACATTTCACAAGAACACGAGAACGCAGAAGTTCGCATGTTGAGAAACTGCAACAATATCACATGACTCTGCGCGTTCTGGGATGACTGACAGGAAGTGCTCAGGTTCACAGCCTGTCCCGGAGTCATATCTAAACGGAAATTGATGCGGTTACTTTTGTTTTGTACGCAAGAGAGTGAGCAACACAAACAAACAGGAAGTTGCAGAAAATATATTTCAGGCATCAAGCCTGGTTAACCCTGGAGGTCGCCAAGCTGTGAGAGCTAACTTTTAGTACATCAAAAACTAATTTTATATGGATTTTTTCTCATCATGGACTGTTTTTATTACGACTATACTGGATTATATTTTATCTCTGGATCCTTACGGACAAATGGAACATAAACAATTGAAGATTGGATTTATAACATGACTTCTGCAGAGCTTCAAAGGTATGTAGTCAGAGCTGCGGTTTAACTTTTGTTTTTTACCAAGATTCTATGTCTACAGAAATTGTGCTTTTGTGCTCGTTGTGACATAAAAAAAGGTTGGTGGTTGAATTCTGGAGACTCTAAGGTTTCTAACGATTTGTAACATGTCTATATTTGTAAAAGTTTAACTGGTGTTATCTTCATGCGTGTCAATGTGATTGATAGAAAATAATAATATATTATTATTATTATTATTATTATTATTATTATTATTATTATTATTATTATTATTATTATTGTATTAACCTGTGAAAATCCACCGGGTTGCCAGCGTAGTAGGAATGTCCAATATAGAATTAATATCGGCATCGGCCAATATTGGGCTGATATTAACACATATTTATTTCCATAAAGTAGCTGTTTTTTTCTGGAAGGGGAGGTCAGAGGAATGCTGGTTTGTTAGGTCATGGGACAGTGATTGTGATGCAGCTCTGGACTGTGGGAGCTTAACCGAAGCAGCCAATCAATGTCAGCTCTGTAGTCAGTCCAAAAGGTAAAGAGATACAGTATATAATACTTGATCTTGGTAAAAATTGTGTTTTGGCCCAAACAGAAATATTAATATCAGCTATGGATATCGGCACAGATTAAAAGATCAGTGCATCCATATTTTAAAGCATTGACAGTTGGTAATTCTTAGAACTTTGAAGAGGTGAATAAAATCAGTAGATAAATTCCTTCTCATATGTAATTATTGACTGATCTACATATTTTTGCTAAATTAGGGAAATTGAGGCCAATTGATCGGCTGTCCATTTGCACCGCTAGAACACATAGTAAAACATAGTTAAACTGAAGTGGATTAGGGACCACTGGAAATCTAATGTTAGCCTGGTTTATCCTTCCCAAAATCTATAAACCTATAAAAATAACCAGTAGTTGGTTGGAAATTAAATTGATGAGTTGGAAATAAAAGTCTATCTTCACTAAAGCAACCGCTACCAGTTTTTTTAATGTGAAAATGAACAACAGCGTTTGACCTGTGGTGATACGTATGTTTGTAGTATTCAGAGGCCAGACCTTGATAAACATACTTTGTAGTCAAACCACTCAACCTCTCTCTCTTCAGGCATAAAAGAGTCATCATCTGGGAATAGGTTGGTTTTTTTTTGCATGTTAACACATCTTTGTCCCTGTTGCGCTTCAGTGGATTGTTTTTTTCTGTGGGCTCAATGTTCAAACCTCCTCTTCGATTAAAGTAATTTGAGGAAGGGTGCAAACATTAGCCCACCTTGCTATTACCTCTCCCTTCTCTATTCAACCAAAAAGGGACTATTGCACCAATCCAGGACTCTCCTTCAGGAAGTCGATAAGTTTTGCTGCTTGGGTAACATTTTACCTTTTGTCTAATGCTGGAAAGCAATGTTAAATGAATCATGGCTAATGTCTGCTAATTTTGCTAAGGCTACATCAACACGGACACACATGCATATAAGCTAAATTCTCACAAGAAAGGGGCCTGAAAAGCGGTCAGAATAAGCTCCATTTAAACTTTTTTTCTAGAGAAGCATCGATCTGATTCAGCTCTGATATTGACTGATTAGTTGGATCAGATTTTAGATGGACGACGCTGATCCAGCGATCCGATCGTCCTTTTTATTTCCACTGATATCATATACAGCAGTACAGTTACAGCGATCCAGAGACTTCAATTTTAGATGGTAAAACTGATGATGTCATCGCGCAGAGCACACAGCAGCTAGTGTTGATTTAAATCTGTCATTACTTCATTCTGTAAATATTTAGTGGGGCAAATATATTCCTTATTTTGTAAAACAACTTTAAACTATTCAACAGTAAATAATCTAACTATATTTTTAATCAATTAATGGGAAACTCAAATATTTCTTGTGTTGTTTACTATTTAATGTAGAAATCGAATATTCAGTATTTGAATGATATATGAGATAAATCAATAAACAAGAATATTACTTGTTTCATTGCATATTTATTTTCATTTATGTGACATTCAGATTTATGTAATGATATCTCCCTATGCCTCATGAATCAAATCACAACTATGAAAACCATTCGGAGCCTTGTGACCCCTCAGGGGGCCACGACCCCCAATTTGGAAACTCCTGCTTGTTGGTTTACTGTCCACATTAACACTGGTGTTTAGTGTTTTCTTCTTTAACACTATGATCGTTATCTTTACAGTACGGTTAAATATCTAGACAATGAAGGCAGAGAAATGGACAGAATCATCTTTAAACCTTAATGGGTTTCTTTTCAACAACTTAGAAAAGACTTTCTAAATAAAAGAGGAGAGAGAAAATGAAAAAAATACTAAAATAATGGCTAGTTACAGCCTTATTCTAAACATCCACATAAAACACAGCTGTAGATTTAATGTTTTAGAAAAATGGCCTAAGGCTAAAAATCTCCAGGGCTCATTGTTTTATGGGCATTTAACAGTGAAATTAAATCTCAGGATTTAAACCAGGATGTTGTCTGGATGAGTCGGTTCTGCTTTATTCGTTCTCTGGTGCCTGTTTTCTAGTTAACCACACGGTTAAAGCAGATGAACAACATTCTGTGGTTTCTGGAAGCAGAAAAACCTTTTTGGCATCAATCTGCAACCATTGTGCTTATTTTTTTTAAAAAAAGGTCAGAATGACCTAAAAATCACACAAGGGTTAATAAGTTGAGCTGTGGCTCAGCTGGTGGAGTGAGTTGTCCACTAATCACTACTGAAACCCAAATTGCTCTTGATGGCAGGCCAGAGTCTCACAGCCCCTCCACCATGGTGATGGTGTGTGTTTGTGATGGGTGGGTGTGTGTGTGTGTTATTTAAAGATATAATAAGACCCTTTGTGGAGCTAAGATTGTAAAACCTTTTAAAAGAAACGCAGTAAAAAAGAATTAGGGAATCTGAATGCTAATCTTTTGAGATCCCATTTTGTTTTTTGGCAAACTTATCTCTAAATGAGCTTAAGCACTAATTAGCTGACTTTTTTTATTCTATTTTTGTTTTGTTTGTGGAGATTTGCAATCAAAGATCACTAAAACTGGATGCTCATTTGGTCCTTTTTATGCTTCCAACAATACAACAAACATAAGCGGGGAAGAGCCAGTTCCCACTGAGTGGGCTCAGGTTCTGGAGCCTACTCAGGTTTGGAAAGAGGCCATATGTATCTCTAACATCCCAGAATCCTCCCAAGGGTCTGAGTTGATGCCCCAAAGCAGATTACTCATGAATGATTTTATCACTGGCAAGCCCAGTCTAGCTGACCCCTGCCTGAGCCCTATCCTCTTGGTGCCATGAATGTGTTGTGTTATGTAAAAATTAATAATCTATTGCAAAAAACAACAAGAGGAGGATTTGGTTTCAGTGCAGCTTTGATGAACATTTAAAGCTACAAAACGCATCAAAATAAAAGGTAAGACAAATTTTACTGCAATTATTTCCCATTTTTATCCCATTTTGTGAGTACAGTACAAGAAAGGCAAGACAGTATGTAAATATGAGCCTAATTCTGGTTGACTGACCGCCGGAGACAGGCAGCAGTCGACCTATGACCCTGAAAGGCACAGAAAACGGAGGGATGGACATTACCATAATGGTAATTTAAATGAAAATGAAATCCAAGAGCGTTGAGTCACAGCTGCAATATGATCCACAAACAGAGCTCAGACAGAATGTTTGCTCTTTACTCTGGCTCTTAGCTATGAAGGACTTAAAGCTCGTCTTTACTGACACAAGCAGCCAAATGGAATTTCACTGCAGAGCAAACGGCTCGCTTTGCATAATAGGGTGAGAAGTTCAATGATGTGAGCAGAGCTCAGTGTCCTGCTCTGTAGAGAGAACCAGTTGATTTTTCTTTTTTAAAGGAACCTGATAAACTGCACCATTGATTCTTGTAAATAGAGCCCATGGTTGTTGGCTTATGATAAATGAAAGTAATTTAGAGATGTCAGGAAGTTCAACTTTAGGATTTTCTTTCCTCTTAGTCATACTAGAAAACTTTGAATTTGCCATTTTCAAAATAAAAAAAAGAAAATTTAGGATACTGTAAGCTGAAAAAGACACAACAAAATGACTGAATGATAATCAGCAGGAAAATAAATTGTATTCCAAGTTTTCAAAAAGGCGTAAAATCTCCCCAGAGGCTTCATTACTCCTGAAAGAAGCCTCTGTCTGAGTGCAGCAAGTTGACATAAATACACTTTTTAATCAAGAGAGAACTTGGTGAGGAAAGCGTCTTTGCAGTGAAAAACTAAATTGAACAAGAAACTTTTGCCTGTTGGTACTTTCTGGAGTTAGTTTTTGTAGCTGTCACTAATGTAGGCAGAGACACGCCTGATGTTTTCAACCACAGTAAAAACTGTACAGTTTTACAGTTTTTACCTTATTTCTTTTTTTTATTTTACTTTTTTTTTCTCAAATTATACTTTCCTCTATAATTAGGTGTGAAGAGGCATTTCTACATTGAGGTGAAGGTAATCTGTAAAACACAATTTGAAAAATGTGAAAAGATTTTATTTGAGAATGTAGAGTCCATTTAAAAAAACATAAGAATAACATTTGAACAATAATATTTGAAAAAAATGACAGAAGTTACTCATAAGACGTTTTTTTTTTAAAAAAGTTTAATTTCTGGGTTGACTCTTTAAATTTTAATTTACAAAATAAGCTCTTTGGTTGCAACAATAATGGAACAAAATGCACACCATATAAATCTTTCAGATAGTACCACACTAGAAAAAGAAACACTTTTAACAGGAACACATAAAAAGGATTTTCAGTTCTTTCCATTTGTTCATAAAATCTCTTCTGTTGAAGGTACGTCTGGTATAAAAATGAGCATTTAGCAGAAGAATGCGGTTCAAAGATGGAGGTGGAAGTGTGATGATCTGAGGCTAATTTCTCAGCTCATGGAACATGAAGCCATATATTCTGTTTTCTGCTACAGGATCCTGAATGAGAAGTTCTGGTCTCTGTCATTAATGTGTTTAAGCACTGTTTGTTTTTTTCACACAGTCGATCAAAACGAATCCAACATGATAATATTTGTTGGGCTGTCTGCTGCAGCAGCAGTGTGTTTCCTGCTGTAACAGACTGTTTTCTTCTATTCAAAAGTCTGAGTCAAAAAGGAAACAGATTCAAACATTATTGCATGAAGAACCACAGTTCTGGTATTAATGGACCTCAGAGTAGCATCAGCTTCATGAGAGTCTGGAAACGGGGTTGGACTGGTTCAGATCCCACTAGAAGGACAGGGACTCTTTAATATCAGTAGGTAACTTTACTGTACAAACCACAACAATCACATTACTATAGAGACAAGCAATGCAGCCCGATACCCACAGTTTGCTCTCTAAAAGTTCATGGCCGGCGTTTGTGGGCGGGGCTAGTGTTGATACTGCCCAGCTTTCTGACAGCTCCCATCAAACCTCAGGAAACTCTCTTAAAATCTTATTCCAGGGGTGCTCAAGTCCAGTCCTTAAGAGCTCCCATCCTGTCACTTTTAGTCGCATCTGTTCTCAAACACACCTGAATCTAAAGGCTCAGTCCCCTCATTTAGTTCATCAGAGGTTTGGTAACGAGCCACTTATTCGATTCAGGTTAAAAATGGGCTGCATCAAAAAGTAGCAGGACAGTAGCTCTCGAGGACCGGTATGAGCAGCCCTGTTTTATTCGATATATTTTTGACCAAACTCTGATTGTAGAGGCTGGGATTCTTCACCCCATGTGCTGTAAATAAATTGCAAAATGTTTTTGAATCTAGTTACACCTTTTTCAAAGATAATATTGACTTTAGAGAACAAAGAAGAGAAAAGTTTTCTAATGAAGCTCAGTGAGAAGAAACCAATCAGATGTCAGGATTTCTATGGATGCGGCTAAAGTCCCGCCTCCTAGACTTTAATGGATGTGTGATAGTTCAATTAATTTATGGTGTACTTTAGTGCAGAAACATGAAATAATTTATTACATCATTATATTTCCATCTAGAAATAAAATCAATATATCTAAGGCCTCATATAATAAGTCATATACTTATTAAATACATTCTGTATTTATTTCCAGTTTTAATAAATTAAAGGCAGTTCGAAATGACATTTCTGATATTTCAATATACAATACATTTTATGATTACAGCATTTACCACTGACTGATGTTCTGGGTTTTAAGTGTTTTGTATTTTAAGGAAAGTATTTCTAATAAATCATATTGTTGAAGTTTTATAATGATGGTCAGATAGTTAGAAGTTTGAACAGGAATCTGTTGTGGGCATTCTTTGCAGCCTTTTTGGGGCTTTTATTTAGTTTATATTGATATTAAAATTATATCACATTTACCAAAGTTATGAAATATATAATGATATATGTTTTTAACATGTTAGCTAGAATAGACTTTAAAATACTTCTGTTAGTCTGTAAATAAATAACTGAATGGATCAGCAGCAAAATACATAACAGACTTGTTGTCAGTGGATCAACTTCCCAGAACTCTCAGGTCTTCTTTATCTAATCTACTCTGCAAAACCAAAATCAAACATGGAAAAGCAGCTTTTAGTTCTTATGCTCCACTAATCTGGAATAAAGTCCCACAAACTATAAAAGCTTTGAAACTGAAAGTTGTTTTAAATCCAGATTAAAGGTCTATTTGTTTAGAGCGGCCTTTGACTGAGCTATCACAGCTTTATTAGTGAAGCTTTCAGTTGAACTTTCCTTTTTTATTAATCATTTCATTGTTTTTTTAATATGAAATGACCTTATTTTGATGACTCAGTGTTGTTTTCTTTAATTATTTGTGTTTCCTCTATGCCACTGCATAGAATCACTGAAGTCACCTGAAGAGAGACTTGAAAACAGCAGTTATTGAAGAGTTTAATTCATAAAACACATAATTTCCATTCTCTGCAGTTTCAAACCACAAAGTCCTCAGTTTACTGTTGAGATGATGTCACCGATGTAGGTGTGTGTGCCTACGCTCCTGAGGGAAGTGAAGGCATGCAGGACTCCAGCGATATCTGTGCTTCTGCAGCTCCAAGCCCAGTGGGTCGTTCAAGAAGCAGATCGGAGCGAAAGCTGCACTTTTTAACAATTTAAATCCTCAAAACAGTAGCAAGGATGTTGTGGCACTGAAGGTAAAGCCTCAGAGATGGTTTATAAGACTGGAGTTTTTTTCTGTGACAGATTATCTGTGGCCACAAAACATTGCATATTGCAGGCAATAAAATGCTGCGCAGGATAATAGTTTCCTTTGCTCCAGGATATTCCCAGAAGACATTAGAGTTTGAATAAAGCAGAGTTAATATGGAGAACAACATGTTCCATTTGAGAGTGTCCCATTTTCTCTCATTAGGTTTGACAGCAAATTAGGGAACCAAAATCACAAACAACAAGAATGAGAGCACCAAAAACTGAGGACTTATGTTTCTGCAATTTAGTTAAATTATTATGAGAAGAAAACTTCATCTTTGGGGGGTTAAAAGCAGGAGAATTTAAAAGCAGTGGCAGGCCTCCTCCCTAGTTCTCTCCCTGATGGTAGGAAGAACACTCTGTGCTTCTTAGGGATTGACTAAAAGTTGCATAAAAACAGTAACGGCAGGCATGTACAGGCCCCCGAAAATCTATGCAAATTCTCACTCTCAAATTAATGAAAAGCCTTTCCACGTGGCAGCATGGAAAATCTTGCTTCCTGATTTATCTCAGGCGAGGAAAGCTCTGCAGAATGCGTACCTACTTCTTTTGACGTCCTTTCATTTACCGAGGTGTTTCAAATCCGTTTATTACATCGGAGTAAAATCAAATTAAGGAGAAAAACATAAATCCAGAAGACTCTCCTTGCAGGAACAACAGCCACATCAGTTGCTCAAAATCTATCAAATAGACTCGTGGTAACATCTTTTTTTCCATCTAAATAATAAAGTCCTTAATTAACCAGGAAGGTGTTATTTTTAACTGGAGCAGTCGGTTGTTATTTTTATAAACATCGTACTCACTTTTCCTTTCCTCGTCTGGACCTGAGCCATGCCTACCAGCTCCAGTTTTTGACGAAGGATTTTAAAAACATGTTGCTATGAACAACCAGCCCATAATAGCTCTGGCAATATCAAGTTGCACCAGTAAAAAGCAAAGCAACCCTCATGTTTCACTTTACAGGAGCATTTACAACCAGGAAACCATTTTTAGACACCGTTCAGCCGTTTATCATTTCAGTACACAATAAAAACATAGCAGGGTAATGAAGTGTGCCTTTTCTCTCCTGAGATACCCACAATGCAATGTTTTCAGAAAAGTGTGATGCAGAAAGATCACGCAGATGTGTATGTATGGAGAAATTTTTACTAAATGTTTCAAAAAAAAAAATAAACTTTTGATTTATTAAAATAACAGGTTTTAACATTAATTTATAAAACATATAAGCAATGTTTGTACATTTTGCTATTTTTCCAGATTTTATTTTCCAACTTTTATTTTTTTTTTTTTAATTTTAAGATTTTAATTATGTAATTTTTTCAGCTAATATACTTTTTTTTCAGATTTATTTGGAAGATTGAGTTTTACCACCTATGGAAGACTATGAAACTATGAGTAATAGTGCACCACAAGACAGACTTAATTTTTCTGAAAACACTTCAAGCCTATCTGGGAAACTTTACTCTAGAGTGACACTTGGGAACACATTCATAACCAAACTCTATTTCTTCTATTTCAGAGGTACTAACCACAATAAAAGCCAGAGGAAAGCTCACTAACTAATGTGCTTTCCACAATAAAAACACATTGAACTGCTTTTATTGTTTCCCAGCTCTAAGAATCGAGACATTTCAGCATGTAATAGACTGTACCATTCAACATGCCTCATTTGACTAAAGGGAATTTACGCACCCTGTTGCATCATTGCTTTGGCTGCCTCCTATAAAAGACGATTTCAGCTAAAAAAACAAACAAAAAAACTTTGGATCCTCAATGTTCCATATATATCCTTGTGAATTGTCCAACATTAAAACTGAAATGGATTTTTTATGTCAAAAAAACTCGAGGGAAATATGAACAACGCTGCTAATGTTCTAATCCCTCATTATGATTTCATGCAAAATGTCTTCCATATTTTAACTTTGACATAAACAAGATCTATTTTTTAAACAGACGAATCAATTTTGTGTTCCCAGATATAAAAATCCTGCTGGCAGCACCGTTTGTCTACCTCCTGCATGTTAGACCCGTTTGTTTTCTCGCTGTCTGTGGAAATGCAGCCGGGGAAGAAACCGTTGAAAAGACACGGCATCGAAAACATGGAGCTATCCACCTTAGGGAAATGGAAAATGAATGGAAATAAAGTCTAAAATCAGCTAAGGTCTGTTTAAATTCTGCTCAGACAGAGCAAAGGATAATCCTAAGAGGATGATGTGCCCCACATACTGTTTTGTGTAGATAGTGTTGTTTTTCCTCTCTCTGAATGACCAAATTAGGTGTAATTTTTCCCAACGTGCGCTTATTTTCCCCCTGTTGGATAATTGCTTCCTGTATAGTCACAGGAATCCAGAAAGCATTTTAAATGTGGTTGCTAAAAAACCTCTGCTGATCACAGTGTATTATATGGCACTTAGATAGGGCAAAAAACCTGCCAACAAAAGGCTGACCCACTTGTTTGATTTGAAAATATGAAACGGCACAGAAAGTGAAAACAGATGAACCTCTTATTTTCCTCCATCTATGGATGATAAAGCCTGTAAATCATACAACAGTAAAACGTTTCATGCAGGAAGAAGGATGCAGTTTCCACTTTTTATGTCGATTTGCATTTGTATGAAGCCATTTCAGGTATTAGTTCAAATCTGATGATGCAATTTACATGAAATGTTTGATTGACAATAAATAAATAAATATGTAAGGACGAAACGTTAGAACCAACAATTCTTGGTTGTTGGAGAACATCTCGTCAGGTTTCAGTCAACCAAGTATAGAAAAAAACGATTTGTTCCTTTCCTTCATGTGACTGACCATTTTCCTCCTCATGTAGTTTTTTACCTCTGCCAAGGAGGTTATGTTTTTAGGCGAGTTTGTGTCTGTGTTACTTTGTCTGCCTGTCTATCTGTGTATAGGAGAACTTGAAAAGTTATGAACGGATTTTAATGTACTTGTCACCAAAGGTGCCCCTCAGTTCGAGAAACAATCCATAAAACTTAGGTGATGATCCACATCATAATCCAGATGCAGGAATTTTTAAAATGATTTTCTTGACATTTATTGTTAAAACGAGCAGTTCCCCAAAAAACCAGAGAGTGGCAGTAGCAACTACTAACAGCTTTAGCATCGGACTCAAAAAACTCCAAAATTATGGTACTGAGGACAAAAACACAGGAGAGGTGAGCCATGCCTTGCTCAAAGTGTGGATCTGATGATAAAAGAAGAAAGCACAGCGAATGGAGAAGATGAGAGCAGAACAAACACCAGAGGCTGCAGACACACGATGTGCCTTATTTATAAACTTATGAAAGGTTTTTAAGGAAATTGTTACCAAAGCTTCACCTTATGTCAGAGAACAATACATTAAAATTTGATAATGATCCAGATCATTTGATACTTTTCTAGTTTACTTTTGTTTTTATGTTGTTTACCTTTGTGTAGATCTGTTTTCATTCACCTCTTGCTTTGCTGCTGGTACACTTAAATTCCTCCATTATGGGATAAAAAAAGAGATTTTTAATCTATAGAGGTTGGGTAGCTAAAACATGGCCGCACCTTATCTGTGAATGTTCTCAGTCATCCAGTCAAGCTTGGAAAGTTAGTTTAGGCAACTGAGCGTGAAGTTTTCTAGGAGACGTTTCTCCTCTCATCCAAGAAGCTTCTTCAGTTCTAACTGATGCAAGAGAAAACAGGGATAAATATACTGTAGGTGTGACAAAGAATAGGGGAGGGGGAAAAGAAACAAAAAGTGACCCTGATCCCTCCAACATAATGGCCAATGGAGTCACCTGGATGCTCGTTAGGGAGGTTCTGATGGGTCGTTAACTCCCTCGTCAGAGTGGTTTCAGTCACAGGCATCTTTAAAGTGGGAATCAGGTGAGGACAGGTGGGAGGTGAATCCTTTGGGTAGAGTTCCTTAAAGTGCTTTAAATGTGGGTCAAGGGATGGTTTTTCTAGGTTAATAAAGATGGCTTCTTTGACCCCCACCCCCCCAGCCATCTGTCTTCCTTGGCTAGATCATGGACGTTGTTGTCAAATGAGTGTCCTTTAGCAGATCAGATCTTTTTTTTTGTTTTAGTGGAGGGTGGTTGTGGGGTGTTTTAAACATTTTATATTTTCCCCTTTTTTCAAATTTCAGTTTTTCAGATTGAGTTGAATAAAGTGCATTCTTTAGATTTAGACATTTAGAGTGAGAATTTGCACTGAGCTCTAAGTGTCAATTCAAATGTGTCTTCAGACCTCACTCCAGAGGAAATCCCACTCTGAGAAGTGAAGGGAATGTGATCCGTATCCAACATAATGCAGTTTAAAACAATTCATTTCACAAAACTGAATATGAAGAAAATAAATTAGAGAAAAAGTGTAAATATGAAATAGGTGGGGAAAAAAATCAAAATACAAAATTTGAAAAAAATCCTATTTTCTGGATTGGATTTTATTTTTTTTTTACTATGTTCAATTAAAAAAATGTTTTTTACTTGCAGCAGCAGAACAACATTTATTCCATAGTTTTAAAGCAAAGCTATTAGATGGTGTAAAATATTGTCCTTAAAACTCTTTTTTCACCATTAAGATACTCATAGCTTTTCTTGTCCAAAAGCCTAAAACAGTTTCCAAATTAAATTAGCAAGAAACCAATGACTGCAGATATAAAGCTTGTCAGAACCCCCTTAGCTCAGCCATGTTACATATAGTTTGAGTAATCTAGCTATTGTCAGAAAAGCAGCAGTGAGATATTTTGCTGATGAGGTTTGCACCAGACCAGCCTCCTATTATTACACCCCAGGGTTTGCAGACATATCCTATCTTTGTCAGAACCTTGTCTTGTTGCTGCGACGTCTTAAGAGGGTCACATATTTTAGTATCAGTGCTAATAAAGCAGCAGATGTGGAGATACTACTGCTGTTAACATTTCAACACCAGCTCTGACTTTGTCTAACTCTCATTCGATCCATCTCATTGGGTCCACTGTTTTACACTCCATCTGCAAAGGTCGCATTGATGTACTTTCTGTCGACTCTTTTTTTTTTTTAAATAGAAGCAGATAAGCAACGGGTTCAAATTATTTCTTACCATCTATTTGGTGTAATATTTCCGTCCTTGTTGTCCCTGAGTGATAAAATGTGCCCATATCCAAACCCATCTGTAAACAGGCATCCTTATTTAGTTTTCTTCTCCTCCTTCATTGCTTGTTTGACCTACGTGTTCTTTTATCCTCTCTGTTTACCTGTGAAATTGGAGCCTTTTCACTCTGCATGCATTACTAGCTAGCATAAGTAATAGAAAGAGCCATAGGAACAATTTGAGCAGCTGTTCCGCTGTTGGTTTCTCTTCTCTATGAAACACCACTGTGGGACGTGTCACATATAAAATCTGAGAAGCAAATGAAACAATTAAAAAGGCATTAAGGAGTTAGTCGTTTGTTTTTAAACTCTGCCCTTCAGACCACCGTTGACCGTTGTTTTAATTTACTTTTTATAAAGCTGTTTATTTTAGAGCTCATCAATTTCACCCTACATTACATCAGCAGAACAAATTACATGTCTATGCTTAAATTATTTCCTGTTTTTCCACCTTTCAGAGCCACAACGTATCACAGCCATAAAATGTCTGTTCTTAATTGGAAAATTACAATTTAAAACAGGATTTTTAATCACTCTGCGCAGGTTATGTTAAACATAATTTAACATTTGTAAAAATATTAAATAAGGTCCTGCTGGTTTATTACTATGAACTTAGCAACAGTTTAGTCTCACACATATCGATAACTAATATCTTTTTGAATACCGTCTGTTCTGATGTTTTTTAAGGTTAACAATAACTCATAAAGGATTAACAGCTGATCTGCCGATTTATATATATATATAAATTAGGCTTTTTTTTATTGGGTCTAGTGTTCTTTAAGTCTTTATGGACAACATCTCTCATCCTGTCTTGACTCCGCGGGAGCGCTGAGCTGCAGCAGGCTGCAGCACCCCAACTCTGTAAGAAACATGTGCAATAAATCACACTAGTCGTTTTTTGGGTCACTGCAATATCAATGTAAATGTGCAACACTGTGCACTCAATCTGTATCAATCAAACACCTGAGACAAAAATCTAAGTAACTTAAATTTAAGGTGTTTTGTTCCAGATCCATAGATGGTGTTCTGCACATAGATGAGCTGTGGAGCAGCCTGGCAGGATCCTGTGGTCTGATACAGATGAGAAGACTTATGTAACACAACAAGCCACAGATACTGGACAATGACTAGGATTAACTGTTTGAAAATGGTTTATCATAATTGAAATAGGCTTTAATCCAATTTGGTATAAATGTGTTACATGTTTATTGGGATCAGTAGCAGCTCTGGTAGCAGGGGATCTCACACCTATTATCAAAATCACCCTGTTATATCTACAATGATTCATTAAACAGTTAATTGGCAGAGATGGTGACTGGAGTTTGAGACACTAACTTGAGTCACGCTCATGAACAAGCTGCAGTAATTTCTAGAATAGGAGGCAGAACATTCAGTTATCAAGCTCCTCTCCTGTGGAACCAACAACCAGTTTCAATCCATGCAACACAGTCTACTTTTAAGAGTTTGGGGGACATTATTTTAAAAAGTAGTTACTTCTCCCAAAAAGTAACTGAGGTAGTAATTCAGTTACTGCAAAAACAAACTTTGTTTCTAGTCAAAGTAACTATGCAGTCGCATGATCTGCTGCTCTGGGTTTTTCCTTCTGTTCTACTTTTCACTTTGAGTTATCGGTTACAATTTATGTCATTCTGTGTTTTCTAGTTATTAGTTTCATTTGCCCTTAGTGTCATTCAAATTTTTAGATATATTTAAACCCTGTTTTATTCTCCTGTTACTCTCTTTTCCCCCCAATTGCTGCCCCCACCCCCCTAGCTCCCTTCTTGCTACTTCTGTCCACATCTGCTCCTAGTTAGTAGATTATAACATCCATTGTTCCTTCTCCAATATATACTGTTCCTCTGCAGTTACTCATTGCTGGATTCTCTTCATTCCTCGTGTATGTTTCTCCCGAGCATCTCCTTTTTGTGGTTCCTGAGTTCCCTGCCTATTATTTTCTAGATATATGCTTCTCTACAATCTACCTCCTCCTTAAATCTGAAAGAAACCATATCTGCCCTTCTGCTTTTGGGCCCTCTACAAATATCCACTAACTCTGACATTTTCAAGCAATGATTATGATAAATTAAATAGGAATCCCAGGTCCAGAATAAAGACAACAAAATAAAACCAGGTAGACTTTCATTTAGTATCCCCATAAGAAAAGGGATAACAGTAGCTCACATATTATTTAAGTGAATCCAAGTGCAGTGAATAGGAGAGCAAAGTATTGAATAAATCAAGGCAGCCAGCTGTCAGTCAGTGTTGAAGGTGGTGAGATGATGCAGGCATTAGATTAGCACTGTTTGTAACCAAAGTGGATAAAGTCTTCCTTCCCAGACATTCAGCAAATCATAGAAAGATTTAGCCATTGCCTTCCTCTTTAGGAATGCCATCATTGAATCCTCAGTGATGGCATTCCTAAATCTCTCCTCCATGTGAGCAGCCATTGCATGCTAAACACCCGCCCACATTACCTCCCCTTAGCCTTTACGTATGCCTCTATCTCTATCTTAGCACTCTATGCACTGAAAGCCATCTCTCCCCTCAACAAAGAGAGCATGCTTATGAAAAGCTGCTTTCATTGATCAAGGTATACTAACACAGAACATCCGATTGCAAGTAACATGAATAGTATTGACAAGATGTGAAAAGTAAGTAGTTACATTACTCTGTTACTGGAAAAATTACTGTTTCTAATGCCATTATTATGTCACACCAAAATTCCCAACATTGTTTAAGGCTAGGCTTAAATCTAGACTTTTTTATAATGCTTATATTTAGAGTGGATCAGGTCATCCTAAGCAATCTCTAAGTTGTGCTGCTATAGGCTTAGACTGGTGGAAGACATAGGAACCACTTTACATCACTCTGCTACATTCTACTCTCCTTATTTTTCCTGCATTATTTGATAGCTAAACCTCTAACTTTATTGTCTTACTTTCTTTTCTTATGATAGTAGCTTAATCTGACCTGGTTGTGTTTAACCTTCTTAACATCCTGAAGGAAGATATCACTTGGACTGGTTGCCGTCAACAACTCTAACTATAGATAAAAAACAGCCCTGTTTTTCAGTATTTAGTACTGTTTCTCTCCTAGACAGAAAAATGGCCCACCTGTTAACTTAGCTTAACTGTTTCTTTTCAAGACAAAGCCACCTGTAGAGCTAGTTTAGAATTACTTTTCTAACATAGAAAGTATTTATAGATCAATGTTCCTTTTGTATGTCTGCTTCTCTCTCTTTAAGCCCAAGTTGGTTTTGGTGGAAGGCGTATCACACTGAGCCTGGTTCTGAGCCTAACATTAAATTATCTCTCCTTTTTCTCATCATGGTAGCTTCATCTGTTTTGTTCCTGTTGGGCTAAGACGACATACTGGAGATAAATATCAGCTGGGCTGCTCTGCTAAACACCTTGGGTTTAGTCCAAGTTGTATTTGTATTTCTTTGTATTTCTTTTTCTCTTCTAGATATAGCTATAGGCTCAGTCTTTACTGTGATTAACTGGATGTGCTTTCCTTCATGCCTTCAGACATGAAAAATGGCTCAGAGCTCATCTGCTCAACTAGACAGAGCCACCTATGTAGCTAGCTTACTGTTACCTTTTCTAAGATAGAAAGTAGTCAGTGTTTCTATGTTTCTTTTGTATGTCTGCTTCTGTCTCTTTGAACCCCAGGCGACCTCTGCATAAGGCTACTCACACTGAGCCTGGTTGTACTGGAGGTTTCTTCCAGTTAAAAGTTAGTTTCTCCTCTCTCCTGTCACTGCATGCATGCACTGTGTAAAGGATTGCTGTAAAGTCAGTGAATCAATGCAAGCAAATATCTACTGTTGCCACATGCTCATCCAAAAGGGGGGGGTCAATAAGAGTAATCCTAAGTTTGTAATCCTAAACCACATTCATTTAGGGTTAAACGTGTTCTAGTTTATGTTTTGTCAAGGACAAAGTTTAAGCCAGTCATTTGAATCTGAAGACTTTAGTTCGAATTAGTTGTGAAAATCTTATTCTAACTCTGTGCTAGCTTAGCTTGCTAAGCTAGTTAGCCTGTGTCGCTTAGAACATTTAGCTTCTTTATAATTGTACTTAAAATGTACATAAAAAGTGTAGTTAAAAAAATGAAAAATTTTAATAATTTGGACATAATAATGAGGTAAAACCTGCCACCAAGATGAATTACATTTGTAATTTATTACCTTTATTACCTAAAAATGTCACACATAGATGGTGTGAGCATTGCTAACACCCGTGGAACATTAGCATTTTCCCCAGGAGCGACTCTGTGTTTTGACACTCCTATTTTATATCAACCCACAGTGACGACAGCAGCTGATTCACATTATTCTTGTTTGTGCTGACTGACTGAACCATTTTGTCTCCTCGGAGTGACCAAGGTGTTTTGCTGACAGATAAAGGGCTTCTTTTTCCCCTTGACGGTGAAATGCTATTCTGGCAGGAATAGATAAAAGAAATCGCACTGTCTCACTAAACACTGTAAGGTTTTGGGATACATAGAAATAGAGTGTAATCCAAATGTTTTTTTCTTATTTAAAGAATCACTTTTAAGCTGTTACACAAATTCAGTCAACTAATTAAATGAAAAATGATATAATGGATATAATGATAGTCTAAATAGACAGTAACTGCTTCAAACTTAGTGGGACCGCTGTGCCCAGGAAAGGGAATAAATTGTTGTGTCTAATATTTCCACACGGTATCATTCATTCTGTCTGCAGTGCCTGGTTTTTCATAAAGTGCTAGATAAGCTGTCAAATCCCATTAAAGCAGAAGTGTCGCTGGAAGAGAACAGAAGCTTTAACAGAGGAAATCCAGGGCATGTGATTACTGATTGATATACTATAGTAATAGGACACTCAAGATGGGATTCAGATTTTTGTCAAGCTATTATAAATTCATTGATATCTGTAATACTTTTTAAGGAAGAAACTGTTCTGGAGGAATTGAAATAAGTTTCCCTTTTTTTCTTCCTCAACTTCTGCTCAGGCTGAAGATTTAATAGAAGAATCCACCCAAATATACAGTTACACGAATCTATTATTAATCTGGGATGTTTGGTGTATGCCAGGAGGGGTTTGGCAGTGAAGTGACGTGCAATTTTTTTTTTCCTTTGCTGGGATATAGCTTCCCTTAACTTCTGTTTAAGAGTTCAGTTGGGGGTTTCCTGCTCTTCCCTACATGCCTTTCAACAACCAGCCAGAGAGTTTGGGTCTGCACGCTCCGTTTTCATATGGATGAGTTACCAATCCGAGTACACCACAAAAGCAACAGTGAGTGTGAAAGTCAAAGAAGTCATATCCCTCACTCAAACCCCCACATATCAAGAGGCTGCATTGGACTGTGGTCTATTGAGGCTGCTGTCAGCGGAGAAATTGGTTTCTGCGCCTCTTCTAAAATGCATTCCTCTTTTTATGATGGATTGTTGAATGCCTGTGTGAAATTGTGGACCAATTTGTCAGAGCGTGTGACAGTGAGGCTTGATGTTACCCCCTGCAGTTACAGTGGAGAGGAAATGTTGCAGCACGTGACAAATTAGTTCTCCTAACAATAAAATCAATCCAGAGAATCAAAGCACATTATTCAGTCGCCCTCCAATAAAACAGTGTGAGCAAATCATCCGTTGTAGACGTTCTTGGGAATGTTAAAAATGGATTGAAAATTGATGAAAACTTATTGTTTTTTTGTTCGTTCATTCAGCAAGAACCCAAATCAAGAGACTTTGCTATAACCAAATGTTGTGAACTGATGCCAGAGGTATAAACACAGATGATTTTTTCAACTGTTTGCCGTACGTTAGATATGGATAGAGGGAATGGGGACTGGATGCTGTGGTAAAGAAGAAGATATCCTGAGAAGCAAAGTCCCTGGTTTATCGCTCCATCTATGTTCTGACTCCCGTTGATGGTCATAAGATCATGAATAAAGGAAGAAGATCCCAAACACAGCCTGGTAAAATTGGTTTCTTTCGGCTGTTGGCCCAATCTGAGAGATTTCCCAGAAGGTAAGACAAAGAATTCCCCTGAGCGCGTTCAGTAGATATCTCTGCCAGTAACGGGATGCCATGGGACTCCTATGAAGAAGCTGTAAGGAGGAATGTCAGATGGATGATCAGCCCGGACCTGCTACTTCCACAGCTGGATGCCAGATGCAGATGGACGGACGGACATTCGACTGAGCAGTTCATCCTTTTTTATACTTTTACATGAACAATATTTAGGTTTAGATTTTAAATCTCTTCACTAACATAGTGAATAAAGTGATTGAGGACATAACAGATCTTTATTGATCTGTTATGTGATGTGTTATGTCCTGATCTTTATAGATTTATATATTTATATGTTTATAGAGGTTTGTAACACATATGCACTGAGGAGGTGATCAAAAAAGGCACAAAGTGTTTGTGTACCTGTGCTTTGGAGCTCCTGTGGGCTTTGCACCGCAGCTGAGCACACTTTGCGTAAATTATGTGAAGAACTCTAACTTAAGTTATTTTTATAATTTTATTTATTTACTTGTATCCATAGCAGTGTGGAACAGGCTACCTATGTGAAGTGCTCTATAAATAATAATTAGTGTTATCCTTTCTTTCTATTTAAATTAATTTTATCATTATCACCTTAAGCTACATGTCTTAGATTGTCCATCCTCCTTTTTTAGCTATCTCTTCCTGCCAGAGAATGAAAATTTTAACTTGAGAAAAATGCACAGAAGAAGAATCATAAGGGTTATCTTATATATTTCCATTAAGCAAACAGCTGAATGGATTGGCCACTTAGATCTAATCACCTGGAAATCAGGGTTTAGCATTTCAATGAGCTCCGGTTGTTAGTGTTCCAGGAGACTCATTGCATGGGGGGCTTTGTTCAGATGTTTAATCCTGCAGTAAATTCTAAAAAAAAAAACAAGAATTTGGTCAAATTTTTGGGGAGGATTTTAGATGAAGTGGTTCCAGCTTTTAAGAACAGTTCACAGATTTTTTAAGTTTCATGTTTTACAAGCTTGGTGGCATCTTTGCTAAAAATCTAAACGCAGATTTAGTGTTTGGTTTCACTGTCTTTTTTAAACCAGTTATGTCTAATAAGACTTTATTATCCGACTGGTTTTATTTTAATGCTGCACTAAAAACATATCCTTTAAAAGTTTTAACCACAAATTTTAATTCCTCGAGGCCAGTAAGTGGCACACTTGCACTCGCCTTCTCTTCTTCTGTACTATTTGCCAGCCAGATGCAAAGTTTGCTATGCTAATGCTAACCATTACTAGTTCAGAAGAAAATCAGAAAGCTCTTTGTGGCTCTTTAGCCCCTTTGCTTCTTCTGGTCGACACCACGCCCAAACCCTTGACCGATATTTACCCTGTAAATATATATACCATATATATATATATAAAATTCCCTTCTCACCCTCCTCTGGTCTCTTTCATCCTCTGAGCTCGGGTCCTCTACCAGAGGCCT
>JAUZNJ010107851.1:0-17751 GCA_034780135.1 Jordanella pulchra | reverse complement strand
TACACTCTGGATTGTTAAAGTATTTTTAAACGAAGGTTGATGAAAGACTAATGTTACCTAAATGGATTCGAACAAAACCATCTGCACCGGTTTTCATTCAAAGTTATTATTAATTTGACAAATGCAGATCAGTTTGAAACATAAGGTCTATCAGTTAGAGAAAATGTGCTTTTTTAGAGTTTTACACATAAAGTTATAAATAAAGAGAATGTAAGTTATTATTAAGTTGCAGCGCTTTAAAGCAAAAAAAAAAAAAGAACTGTAGCCACATCGGAGAAGATTGTAGAAAGATCCATTAGCAGCAATAACTAGAAGCAGTTTCCATCTGAAATATGTCTTAATACAACTTGTATTTTTAAATACAGGGATATTTACTGCTGTGTTTGTTGTCATTGTCGTATTGTCCTCTCAGGTGTCAGACAGTTACCCTCATTTTTGATTTTTAAAACACTTTGTTACACAAAGGAGTCCCGTCCAAGGAAGTAGTGTTCAGACGCCACTTTGCAAAGCTTCTTTGTACCAAAGTTTTTTTTTTTAAGCAGATTATTACTGTTAGTTTCTTTGTTTTGATACCACCATTAAATGTAACATTTAATATTGGAAACCAGGGCCTGAGGTGGGGTGTCATCCAGTTCTGGGAGGATTTGCAGTTGACACATTTTCCACTAGAAAAAAAGCTGTTCTCACAATGGACTTTCTTTTATTTGGAAACCTTTTTTTATTTGTTTTAATTTTATTTTTTTACTTCTCCCAAATTTATGGATGAAATCGATTGCTTCTCCTGAATCATTATTAAAGTCCCTCCTCTTTGGCCTTAAGTTAAAACTCATGCTCTCCTGCAGATAATTTGAAAACGGGGGTAGAGTTTATGCTCTTTGCCTGAAATGCAGATGGAAGCTACAATCTTCAGCAGTGAGATGGTTATTTTAATCTAACATGATGCCCGGATAAAACCTTCAAGCCATTGAAATTATATTAGCTTAAAAAATGAATGAACACACTAATAGGAATGTCTAAAGCCTGAAATTAACTACTTTAAAATATATTTAGCCTTAGAAAAAATCCTCTCTTCAGTCACACTTTGAAAGTTTGCACATGGCAGCATCACTAAATGTTGTCTTATCCCTAATTAAAAAAAAATCCATTATGGCAAAATAAAAATAAACTGGCACATTTTTTTACACCATTCTGTGAACAGTAAACACTCAAGTTTCATCCAAACTGATATTTTAAATATTCCACAGCATTAAAAGTGATAACTTTCGGTTTATGACATTTATCATAATTTATTACCTTCTCATTTATTGATTTTCACATGAAGAAGATGCATTAACGTAACAGAGAGGATTACATATCACATGCACACACACACTCATGCATAGTTCTTTAACGGGGAAAAAGAGGACGTTTTTCAAACAAGGAGCAACAAAAAAAAAAAAAAACATAAATGGATTCATTTCTTTCTTTTTTTGCTGCTAAAACTCTACTGGAAACCTGAGCAGAGAACTTATATTCTGGCTAACTGGGGTATTTATTTCTGGTTTGAGAACTAAAATGAACCTTATGTTATGTAATTGGGTGTGTTTTAGTTTTCATCCCTGCGTTTACAGAAATACATGGTTTATAAATAGAACCCAGCATATGTAGGAAGTAGCAGCAGCTGTGAGAGTCTGTCACAGAGGACAGAATGGAGGGAGCCTCTGTAAGCCAACATTTCCTGATAGAGTTCAGGGTGACATGGTGCAGACTGGTGGGTTAAAGCTTCTCCATGAAGACAAACCAAATTAAGATATGAAATAGCTCAGGTTAAAAAACAAATATTTCTAACTTGTTTGAACCGTAACTTAGATATGATTTTAATGAAGTTGTATTTACAAGTTCTCAGAAAAACCACAGAAAATACCGACAGACATAAAGGCATACAAATAACTTCCTGTACTATATTTAGACACAAAACATTCCTGTCTGTAACAACAATTGATTATCATTTTCAGGAAATGTACAACTTCCTTGTTTTAAATCATACAAAAGAAAAAAAATTACACAAAATTATAAAAATTTTACAGCTAAGTTTTATCAAATGGTGCTTTTTTAAAAAAAAAAAAAAAGGAGAAAAAGAAGAAAATAAATGGCAATATATAAACGTTTGTTTTTTTCATGTAGTAATACTTCAAAGTGAGGCATTTAAAGGAGATTGTTTTTTTTTTTACCAGTAGGGGGCAGTATGTTTTAACAAAAAATAATCACCAGATTTCCAGAGTTCAAACGTTTCATTGAATAGTCTGAGAATGAGTTCACATCCAATTTATATTTTCAAAAACCCGTAGCAACAACTCAATATATGAATGTCAAACTCGGATTTATTTCAGTAATTCAAAAAGTTAACAGGTTCATTATGCGCGCATGGACATATTTTGTGTTTAATTTCATCATATCTGCTTAAACCTTCTAAATGAAACAAATTCTTTTTTAAACCCATAAATTTTAATTATCAGCAGAACGATTTGGGACGGATCCAACAGAAAATCAAGCATACTGAGGAAACATTGACTCTCAAAACGTCTCTGCTAAAAATAGAACTAAAGAAGGAAAGACTTAAAGTGACAGTTTTCGCCAGAAGAAACTCAAAAGCCAAAAACAGCGTGAAGGTTTTATAAAAAAAAAGAAAAAAACACAAGTTTTCTCTGAAGTAACAGAACCTGGGAACTACTAAAGCTTTACAGAATTGGATAAACGACAGGATATAAAACACAAACTCATTAATATTGAGGCGAAGTAAAACACACCCACACATACGAACCTTGATATACTGACGCTGTATTATATAAAATAAAGATATATTTAAACAAAAGATTGAGCTATTATCCTTTCTCATATTCCTGAAGACGCTTTATCAACTATCATAGGTTGTACCGATTCTCTATACGTTCACATTACTGACAGAACACGTTACAAAAATAGAGAAAACAAGTGATCCTTTACTCTTCAGTCATGATCACCCTCAGTCCAGCTAAACACAGTAAGTTTGGAGCTTGCAAAGCTAAATTACATTTTATTTTTCTTAACATGGAATTACTTTTTTTATTGAATAAAAAAGGACCAAGAGGTATGAATGCATTTCATTCTATAAAACCATTAATACCATTTAATGGGTCAGTTTTTTAGAACTTTGCAGCAAAGCAGTTTGCTGCAGATTGAGACTCCTGGATTAGGGAACATTGTGTTTTTATGCTCCCAAGCTTTTGATGAAGCCAACATCAGAAACAAAGGAGAGTTCCTGGATACTCTGAGACTCATTACCTTGTTAAGCTCACCAGAAGATTCAGATAGAAGAGGTTAGCTATTTGGACTGTCTTTAAAAGGCCAAAGACTTATAAGACTGGGCATATGAAGGAACTAACCTATATAAACAGACCAACTGGTAGCTATTATTCCAAGTAGAGCTACTTTTGCTAATCAATTCTGACCAGCAATATGCTGATTGGATAGAAAAATGCCAGATTCAAGTTCTATATTCAGGCAAGTGCATAAAATTGTTTTTTTTTTAGCATTTAACAATCACAACTATCATCATTTGCAAAATGCAGACAGTGCATATAATGACGCCATAAGGGTTCCTTTAAAATATCCAGAGGAACGTTTTTGTTTCATCTAGTTTTAATGCATTTTTGTGGAGATTGGTTGAAAAATAAAAAAATATTAGCAGGTGTGATTTAGTGCCAACTGAAGAAATAGTGCAAAACCATTTAAAAAAAAAACAAAACAAAAAAAAACAAACAAACCTACATGACCGAAAGCCCGATTGACTGAAGATTTAAAGAAAACAAAACTGGAGAGAGAAAAATGTTTTATTTTTAGTTTAATTTTGTTTCTCCAACAATCTCATATTTTATAAAAAAAAAAAGAAAAAATATCTAAAAAGCACAACAGAAAGACAAACTGTACAGACAGACTGAGGAACAGGTGAGGTAAGCTGTGATCGGAGCTTGTTTTCAAGTATCAGGACATTTTCTGAAACACGAACACCAAGTAGATACCTGCACAGAACGTAGGAAGAGATACAGTTAGTGTTTGGTATCTTTATAAAGTCAGTTTTATCATCTATAACATTCTATCAGAAAACGTCTCAATTAAAGAAGTTCATCCAATTTAACTTACTGGTTGCGTCCCATTCAGATCTGCTCAGGGTTCCCTGTTTACAAACAGTAAACAGCGTTAGACTGAGCAGGACAGTGAATCATACTGAAGCTGAAATACCACTCACCACTGGCGGTCTCACTCCAGCTCTACCGCAGTGCTCTTTAGCATGGCAGTATTGCTCTGTGTTCTCTGTCGCCTGCTGACCTCCTTCCTCACAAGGAAACGGCTGCAAATGCATCAACACACAATAAAACCTACGTGAGGCAGACGTGATGAAGTCAAAGTCGTAGGACGAGCGCTTCAACAGCAGCTCTATTTAAATAAGTGTTAACCAAATTAATTAGTTATTAAGGAATTGTTTCGGAACACGAAAGAAAACGGATCTGAAATGAGTCCAAAGTAAAGAATAAAAAATGAGCACAAAGCTAAAGCTCAGGACTTATTACGTTTGTTATGACTAGCCTGATCCAGACTGATTATTGTTCACCATATTAAAAAGAAAATCACTAAAGCAGTTTTCTGTCTTTGACTAATTACAGTAAAAAAAAGCCTGTTTTAGAACAAAGACGTTGTATCCGTACCCAGTTTAAGAATCAAAGCTACAATTTAAAACCTCAAATCAAAGCCTTCCAGAAACTGAAAACAAAAATCTAAAAAGGGCAACATTAAAACAGAAATAAACAATAAATTTAGTGTTTTTTTTCTTTAGACAAGCGAGTAATAAATCATAGGGTTCGTCAGAAATCTAACGTTGGCTTAGGTTAGCGGTGCTCAAGTCCTGTCAGCAAAAGCTACTCTAAACACACCTGAATCTAAAGGCTCAGTCCCCTCATTTGTTTCAGCAGAGGTTTGGTAACGAGCCACTCATTTCATTCAGGTGTGTTAAAAATGGGACGCATCAAGAAGTTGCAGGATAGTAGCTCTTGAGGACTGGACTTAAGCACCCTGGCTTAAGTGTTATTTTGAAGTTCTAACAAGGAAGATTAAGATAATAAAGTTACTGACATTTAGCTCTGAGCTATTATTGTGAGTTTCACTGATTTTATTGTTTACAGGCAGGAGAATTTAACTTATAATCTACTGGTGGCATTTTTACCCTGTTGTTTTCCCAATCATTGATTTGCAGTTAATAAAAGATATTAAAAATAAGAGTTATTTTAATCAAATATGACACGGTCTGATTCTTCTGCCTGTTTTTATGTATATACAGAAAATTAAGCTCTGTGGTTGGTTAAGGGCTGATGGTATGAACAGAAAAAGTTCTTGATTCTTTAGAAAAAGTTCAGAAAAGCTTTTTCTCATTGATGCTTCTTCCTTTGGGGTTGTAATTGGCTTATGTGAAACCAGTTTATTACAGAGAAAAGCAGCTCTCAGTAAACGACCCTCATCTAACTGCCTTAAACACGACCTTCTGATTTTAAACCTTTAGTGACTCATAAAGGCAGTTTAAAAACTAACAGCAACAAACGGGTCCAATTTGTAAAGAGATAAAAGTTGCCAGACTGATAAAAGATCCACAGATTTACCTCCAGAGCCATCATCTTCATCATTAGGCTGCGATGTTGGTCTTTTTTCACTTTTTCCTCAAAGAATTCGGAGAACCTCTGCTTCAGCACCAGACGCATGTTGTATCGCTTCGCCATGCTGAAACACAGGAGTCTCGGTTTTACAGTAGTTAGTGTGATATAAAACCATTTTCCACAAGTAGCTACCCTGATCAACTCATTTTCACTCTGCTTCTATTGTGTACTGGAACTTGGTACCAGTTTAGTATCTTTTTAACTGGTGTAAGCTGCTCTTTAAAAGCTTGCAAGTGTAAAAGCAACAAACCATTCTGAGCCGAGCAGGTATGAGTAGAAATAAATCCTTCAAAGATGTCCTGATTTAACAGCTTCATTTTTCTAAATTAATCGTAAATCTTACTGTTCAAATAGAGGAAAGTAGACAAGAAACTCCGGAACATCAACGACACCCTCAAGGTTGAAGTGATACTGACATCCGAACAGAGGATAGGAACCTTTGGACTGAAAGGAAACTTTGAAAACCTCGTTACCGAAAGACAAGGAGTCTGACGCCTCCAGACGTTTACTGGAGAAAATAAAGAAAAACAATTCAGACATTGTTCTATAAATGTTCAAAGTTTTCCACAGCCTCATGGGGTATTACACTCCTTGCTCTTACACAAGCTCGTAAGCATCCGGCGTCGTTCCAATAAAAAAGCCTCCTGGTTTGAGACGCTCGCAGGCGTTTCGCAGCATCATGTCCGCCTTCTGCTCGCTCTCAAACGAGTAATGATAGACAAACTGACAGCTGCAGACGTCAAACATCAGCTTGGGATCGTCCAGCTTCTCTGACAAAAGGACCTGCTCCAACAGATCGCAGAGAGAGAAGCTAGTCGTACTGATGCTTTCAAACAATGGCAGCTCACCACATGTGGTAAAAACTGTCTGCACAGATGAACCAATTAAATCTACCTTGGAACAGTCTGCAGCAATAAACTGAGCGCTGAAGATTTTCTCATTAGCATGACTCCTCCTTTTCATTTCTTCATACCGAGTTTGGCACTGCTCAACAGACACCTCTGCTATATCTGGAAAGCACAGCAGAGGAAAACACATTAGGTGGAAACATACCAGCTGTTAACAGTCATAGTTGATAAAAAACAGAATCATCGACACTAGAATGAGTCTAAAATGGTCTAAATTTATATAAAATGTTACTGTGTGATGGAATGATTGTAATTTATGATTCAGACCTTGTTCTTTGGTATAACCCTGCCACAGTTGATTGATAATATTAATCTCTATGGCTTATGTTGAGACATTTACTCAAACATTTATGTCGATTATTGCCGTGTGTCCTTTTTTCAATTAATCAAAGATAAAAAATAAATAAAAATCCCCATTTTGGGACTTCTTTTTGGTTCATTAAGATCACTGAAATATTTCCTTTCTCTTACTTTATTACACTTTTTGAAACTACATGAATTCCCTGAAGAGAAACCACAAGTTTGTCTTTCCATCTTGGGATAAAAAAACACACACAAAAAACAAACAAACAAAAAAAACAGAGCAGAGACATGAGAGCAAGTCTGTGATGAGTGATCACCTGCACAGACCAGGTGGCTGATGCCTCCTCTTCTCCACTTTAACAAGTCTCCTCCTTTACCACAGCCCAGGTCCAACACAGACACGTCTTTGCTCCCCGCTCCCCGTACCTGGTCCAGGATCTCACCTGTTAGTGGAAAGAAGAAAAATAAAAATCTTAAGTGTTCATCTCATCACTTGCTCTGAATTCAGCTGATCTCTTTAGAAAATGAGCCAGAGAAGCAGTTCATTTTAGTCCAATTACATCTAGGAATGCTTCATACTGTAAAGTTCGCAGGATAGGATCAATTAGTGATCACTTACCAATCAGAACGCTTTTGAGCCAGTTGTTAAAGTTCCTCATGTAGAAGATCCTGCTTTGACTTCGAACAGTGAGTCCGACTTCCTGCAGCGTGTTGTAGTGAGTGGCGACATTCTTGCTGTGATCAGTCCCCTAAACGATCGACAACAATTCAATTACTGTAGATCGACGGCTTTACTAAAAGCCTGAACGCACAGCAGATGGTAACCAGCAATAAGCCTACCAGCTTCTTAGCAGGGGAAGCATCCTCCTCATCCTCTCCTTTGTGCGTTCTCTTCATCCCTGATGTCTGATCTGGTTCTATTACTCCTCCTGATGTTGCTCCTTCCTCTCCATTCGTTCCTTCCTGTTTTTCCTCCCCCTTTTCCATGATTTCTAAAAATATAGAAAGAAACGACAGCAGGGGTTCTTTTAAATAAAATCCCAGGTTTTAGCAATCAACACCAAAAACTAATTTATACTCAATTGAGCCCAGCCTGAACATGACAGAAACACTACAGAATGACATCTTTTACACTAAAACACTACTTTCATTAATCTGAGATAAAAAAAAAAAAAAAAAAAATCACACTTTACAAAGGGGATAAACTGCCTGGTATGTTCAGAAACCATAATAAAGATCGCATAGATCACAAAAACATGAATTGGAAAAAAAAAAAACTTGTGTCAAAGGAAGGGTTACACTGAAATGAAACGTCACCAATAATCTGTTTATAACAATGAATCAGTTAAGTCAGAATTGTGCATTGGGCTTTATGTTCTTTCTGATGAAATTTGACTGAAGAAAGCATAAAAAGTCATCAGGAACACCAAAACTTTACTTGATCCAATTATAAAGAACACAACCTATACGTACTTCTAAGATGGCATGTTTTCTAATAATAAGTTAAAAAAAACAAAGCATTTTAAAAACACTACACGCTGTTCACTATGACAGAGATAAGGATAGCAGTCATTTTAATTCCTGGGATGAATTCCACTTTATTTTTGTCATTTCTAATTAAGGGCAGATTTACTTCCTTTCATGGAAAGACCTAACAAAGTTCTTACGTCTTTATCAATGATTTCAACATATTATGCATCAAAGAGGAAATGTCCCTAGAGTTCACTGCGTTTCAGCAGCAGGGTCATTTTTTTCTAATTTATAAGAATTATTTCACTGTTTTCAATTGTTCTGATCGGGTCTGTGGTGTTAAAGAGAGTCTCCAAATGGGACTTTCCGTTTGCATTAATGTATGAAAACTATGATACAGACTAAACACTCAATAATTTGACCACCATGCCAATTGCAACTAACCAACGAATGTGTCTCTAGTTTATTTTTGATAATCACAATGTTCCAAGAACGTGTTATATACGAAGGATTAAGGATCATTTAAAATACACGAAACTGCTCAAATATAAATAGACATGCTTTGCAAAAAACAGCTCCCCACATATCATAACAAAAAAAGTCATATACAGCAATACTGAAAACCACACAGTGTTTTGGTCTATATTCCACGATAAAGAAACGATAGCTTTCTAATGACTGAGGTCTAAATAAAAGTCTGCTAGTAGCTTTTCCTACAACATCCTGCCAGACTGACTGGAAATTATGTCTGACTTCCTAATAGCAGCGGGATTAAGATGAAAAGTAATGATGGTCGAAACAAGACATATGGTTATTTTTAGTTTCAGTTCACGGGTTCAACTGGACTGACTGGTTTTAGTGTGTTTAGGTAAAATATGTCAGATAAAGAAAAAAAACAAGAGGAGAATCCAATCTGGAACACTAACTTCTTTCATCTGCCAACATTAGCAATGGTCCGTTAGCAAGCTAGCGCCAAACAGCTCAGCGCAGTAAATGTTACAAATACATTGGTTTATTCAGCTAAAAATGAATAACAAGCAGACGGAGCTAGCCTCTAATGTCTGTCTGATGCAGGTTAAGACGTGTAAGACATAAAAACTAGAAGTATAGTTTGCGTATTTAAGCTTAAAGTTGTAAAGACACATCCATCTACTCACTTTAATCTGTTGAAACGACGCATGCGCAAGAAGCAGCTTCCGGTTTACAAACCTCCTTTCAAACTGAATCTGCTGCTGCGTTGCTGTGAATAAATTCATCTCAGTGATCCAGGCTGTTTTCCATCACCTGTTCAGCTCTTATTAAAATGGACTGATAATGTAGCAGCTCATGTCAGAACCTTCACAAATGCTAACAGAAAATATTGAAAATTAATCTGTTTTGAAGTAAAATAAAAATGTTTTAATAAATATTGAGAAATTCAGTAATTGTGTTTTTTTTCTCTTTGTATATATTTTTTTAGTTTTATACAATTATTTACAGTAACTGGTCTGTAGTTCTATAGTACTTTTTCCAACTCAGGAGACTTCACTGAAGTGCTTAAAACTACATCCAGTCATTCACACACTGATGGTGGCGAGCTACACTGTAGCTGCCCTGGGGTTCAGTGGCACCGGCGTCCGGCAACCTTGCTTCTGTCACCAACATCTGACCACCAACAGTGAAGTGTCTTGCCCAAGGACACAACACAGAGTCAGGACTTGAGCCTACAGCCCTCCGGTTGCAGGGAAAACTTCTTCATCCGATGCCACTGTTGGTTCTATTGCTATTTTTAAGCCCTTAGCAAAGTTCCTCAGGGCTCTAACATAGATTCATTTTCAAGAAAAAAACTAACAGTAGACAAATGATTTGAAAAGAATGAATTGAAAAAATATATATTGGTTTAATTTTGCATATAGTGCAAATTTTTGTCCAATTTCCTTTTATGAAACATGCTTTTAGCTTTCAATAGTAATGAAAAGAAATTCTCTTCATATGTTTGTATTCATATAAAAAATTAAGTTCCTCTTTAGATAACAGTTCAGAGCTTCTAGAGCCAACATCAAGATGTTTGTCCACTTTTAAGAACACAATAAATTATTGTATTAAAGAAAAATACAGAGACATCCATTTATCTTTAAGGAAACACATTCATCTTTATTATTTTAACTCTGATGCAAACAAAGAAATAAAAAGCAGCAGTTTGGTCTCTGAACGTGTAAACTAACAACAGTACGTGTTTATCTGCTCTTTCTTATCAACCTGAGAAGCACATTGAAACATAAGGAATATGCAGCAATAAATCAAACAAAAACCTTTTATATGGATCTGGTGACTGGTCACTCACTGGAGCAGTCACTCGTCACGTACCTACAGTTATCTCATAATTACGAGATACGGATCTCGTAATTATGAGATCTTATCTCATTATTATGAGAAAAGATCTCATAATTACGAGATCAGTATCTCATAATTATGAGATATTATGTCGTAATTATGAGATAATATCTCATGATATCGAGATAATATCTCGTTATTACGGGATAATATCTCATAATTACAAGTTACTGATCTCGTAATTATGAGATAAGCTGTCAGATTTTTTTTTTTTTTTTTTGGTGTCTGCAATACGCTTCTGTACTGAGGGATTCAGAATGGAAACGTTTACTATGGATCATGTATTTAACAATATCATGTACAGTTCCAGAATAGCATATCTTATACGTGTAAATATCTTTGTTTCTTTTTTTTTATGTCTCTACAACTTTTGCATACATCATTAATTGACTATTGGCAACATATGAAATATATATATATATTATTGCTGTTGTCTACATGTCTTTTTCAGTGCTACTGCCTTTTCTTGGCCAGCTCACATGTGGTGGATATCAATGTGACTTTCATTCGGTAAAATAAATAAATACAGTATACCACCTAAGAATAAGCAGACAGCATGTACAAGTAACAATAGCAAAATCAGCTTCCATAAAATATATATAGGCAACGCCATTTGACATGTATTATTATTATTTATTTTATATAATCTAAAATGTACTATGATGTTATGCTATTTTCTTACGCTTTTTAAAATCACACTTAAGAAACCACAAAATCCATCCTAATCCATTAATTAGACTAATCCATGCTGGTATTACATTAGAGTTGCAGATACGGTTTATAGATTTCAGTTTTCTCCAGGGCTGTTTTTTTTTTCCTTCTTTGATTTGAGTAAATGATCAAATCCAGCAGAGGGAGCTATGAATTTCTCATATTGTTCAGAAACATGTTTTTTGTTTTTAACTAGACTTTATAGACTTTACATTTCACCAATTTTCTGGATTAATGTTTTAGTTCATCAATTGTCTATTCGGATTTCCTTAATGAATACGACTTTAATCTGGGAATCTCTACATGTAAATCAGACATGCTCAGAATAAGTGATAATGAAACCTGCTATACATCTTCAATTTACCTCAATCACAGTTTTGTTTTGTAATTGTACAAAAATCTGGTAACAATATTCTTCTAGTCTAACAGCTCCATGAATTTATAATAAAATAGTTTTACCCTAATAATTGATTATTGACTAATTTACATGTTTTGTTTTGGAGAAATGTTTTATGTTTGACTTCCCGTACGTTTCTTTCTTAAATACATTCTTTTTGAATTGTCATCCACTGGAATGTGCTATATTAATAAACTTGCCTTGCCTCTTTCTTTACCTGCTTAATTTAAGCTGTTTACTGATTACATGTTAGCTGGGTACAGCAAATACAATCAAATTTTATTTATAAAGCGCTTTTCATGTTATGGGCAACACAATGTGCTTTACATAGTGATAGAAACAAATGCATATCAAGATAAAAACAAGTTTTCACACACCCAAGTACACAACACAGCACACATTCCTACAAGCACTCAATCTTGTCTTACTATCTTTGTGGGGCCTTTCCAGTGACTTCCATTGATTTCTACAGTGTGACCCTTATCCCTAAACTTAACCCAAACCTAAAATCAATTAACAACTTAGTCCTAAATGTGACCCCTGACCCCAAAACAGCAATTCTCCTCATGTGGTTCAAGCATTGGCCCTTTAATCTCTTATTTTTTAGAAAACTGGCCACATTTAAAACAAGATCATACACATAAACTCCTTTCCCTTTCTACACATGGCATCCAACCCCTAACTGTTGTCTCCTAACTGAAAACTTAAAAAATGCAACGGGTGTAGCAGTAGAGCAGCACTCTTGATCCAGAGATTAGTCCATGAAGCAGTCAAATCACAAACTCAGAACCCTTCCCTGGATGTTTTCCAGTCTGTGTGACATTATTCCTTCTCATGTTTACTGACCTCTCGTTCCTGCAGCACATATCATCTTAGAGTCGACTAAACTAAACTATTTAGACCACAGGCAGAAGAAGAAAAACAAGGATGCTTGCTTTGGGGAAATCCAGCATGAGGAAATGCGTTTTTCCATATATTTATATATATATATATATATATATATATGGCCTATCCCTGGAGGACACAGGTGATGTTGCCTTCTAAACCAAACTGCAAACTCAGTGTAATATATATATTTTTAAGCGGGGCTCTGTGGGGCAATTTATTCCAAAATAGTTTAAAACGGGTGTGTGCACAAGGGAGTGGTCTCAGAAAATAGTGCATCAACAAGGTGACCAAACTGACTCGTTTCACATTTCTATAATGTACAAAATGAAAATTCTTAGGTTGTATAAAAGACTTCTTTATAAGACTTTATATTTATCATGCGGTGGTACTAATGTGTGTACAGTTCTTGTTTAGGAAGAAATTAATATCAGTTTAAGTGATTTTAATTAACAACAGTTTGTTTTCTACCTTTTAAAACCATTTCCATCAGAATCAGTTTCAACTACTGTATTTAAGGCAAGGATTTTGCTTGAAAGATAATTAAGATGGAGAAAATATTCTTTGTATTTGTTTTCTTAATCTGTTTATTGCAATATGACACCAAGCATCAGATAGACTAGCTCAATTGTACAAAGATAGAGATAAATATCCTAAGAAAATGAGTTCTTATATAGGACCTCACGCAAAGAACTGAATAGGTTGCATTTCTACAGCTATAAACTTTGGAAATGATGAATAACTTATTAGACCATTTAAAAAAAAAAAAAAAAAATCAGCTTCACTCCAACTTCAATGGGATATGTGGTGTCGGATCTACCTGAACTTTTCCATCTGCTGGCCTCCCTCCTGTAGGTAAAGCTGAGCATCCAAATTAGCTCAAACTGCAGCTAATCTGATCACTATTCTGAAGTTGTAAAGAAAACATAGGATTTGCAGTTCTTTCTCTGTGTTAAACTGATCCTGATGCTAATTCTCATTGTCTTTATTTAAGATTACTTACCTCTTATTTTCACTCCTTCCAGATATTTGATTCTAATTGTGGTCTGTGAAGCATTCTGCTCCTCATCTCACCTTATTACCATTCCATTCATCACTCCTCTCACTATATAATCTCCCTCTTTCCTTTAGATCTCTGTGGTTTCCAGCATCTTTATATTGTCTGCTGTTTCATCCTTGAAAATAACAATACGTGTTAAATTGCCTTTCAGTACTGCTCTCATCTCCACTGTTTGAGAATTTTATTGAAGTACATGCATCATATCTTGATTGCATCCCTTTGATGTTGATTTAAATTTACTCATGAAGATATTGAGTTTCTTGCAGTTTATTTAGAATTTTTTAAATCATAAAAAAAATGCAAGATTATTATCAAAACTGTTGTCAGAAGAAATGCAAGCACTTTTCTGGTTAATTCAGGAGGTAACCTTGTTTTAACAAATGTGTACATTGATTTTAGCTATAACTATTTTGTCATGTATTGACTGGTAAACACACAGGTGCAGACCTCAAATTACTTATTGGTTTTGCAGAAAATCTATGCATATATCCATTAATAGTGAGCAGGCTTTTCATCGTCGAGAAAATCAGGGTTTTGAGCCACTATCACACAAAAGGCAACATTTAGTTTAGCCTTCTTGATCCAAGGAACAAGTTACTATACTATACTACACAAAGTGCTATTTTACTGATAAATAGTAAAACTGGAATAAAACCCCTGACTCTTTAGAGATTTAGATTAGAAGGGGGTTTTTCTTCACTCCAGTTATTGCTGCATTTTGTGAAAAGGGGGTAAAGATAGTCAGTAAACCCATGTTTCCCACACTGGTTAAATAAATACCAGATTCAGATTTTTTTAAACCCATAATTATCTATTATTGTTGAGCAAATGTTTTTTTCAGGTCATAGGTTCTTAGTATTACTGTTGTTGTTGATAGACACCAAAGTAGCTACAGTGTGATGAGGTGATGCAGACAGACACATTAGGCTTTAGTTTTTATATCATCTGATACTGGATCAGTTTCATGCTCTGATCCTCTCTGGTATGTCTGTAATTCATCCCGTTGATGGTGATCTGAGAGATGAGACTCATTACTGTGCTGGCACACGCTCAGATTTACCTTGTCCAAATAACTTTTAAAGATCAGTTTGCTGGGATCCAGACCGCCAATAATTACATTCCTGACTTTAATGAAAAGTCCCAAATTTAGACATTCTCTTATTGTTGTAGGAACTCAACTTCTAGCACAAGGAATTTGATCTCTGTCCTGAAGGTCACTTAGGTAAAACCCAAAGAGTTTACTTGCATAGCATAAAAATAACAGAACAGGATCACTTTGTTTACTTTTCCTATTTTGGAGCCACTATTGTTGACTACATTGTGTACTGTAATCTAAAGCATTGCTCTGGACAATTTAAACTTTAACTATATGACGTTAAAATGCATTATTTCTCTAATAGGTAATAGATGAGGAAATGAGGAGGTTAAAATCCCTTTTAGGGAAACTTTTCAAGAGTTAGTCAACTAGTTCAAAAGCATCTGTGCCTTCCAGCAACAAGTGCTCCCTTAGAACAAGTCTTCAGCACAGGTGGCAACATAGTTAACAGCCAACGGGCTAGTCTCAAGTCAGATAAAATGGACAAAGTGGTTTTCTTGGTAAAAAAAATTGTGGTAGGAATCTATCATGATCTCTCCTTTTTAGAGGGAGATAAAGATATGTTTTAATAGTAGTATTTTCTAAAGCTGCTTGATCTGTTTTTAGGTAAAAACATTTCACAAGTACCAACTGAGTTAAAAAGGAGGCACATTCGGTAAGATATGTAGTATAAATCAGGTTAAAATGAAATGAAGAAAGCAGCATTTTTTTCAATGATATATTCCAAAGTTTCCAGTTTTTTGAAACCTACCTTTTATGTTTCAGAAGTACAGTTGGCCTTGTTGTTGTTTACCTTTTATAATGTTTATATTTTTGCACATGTTTGCAAAACTGCTTCTATTTCAATTACAATCTATTCTGTTCAGAAAGGTTTGTTTATTTATTATTTATTTTTTTTATAAATGTCAATTATTTATTTTCTCCTTTCTTTAAGCACTTCTTTAGATACAGATTACACTGAGCAGAGACTTGCAAATAGTTCACAAAATTACACTTAAGAGTGTAAAAACCGAAATTCTGATTTTATAGTTAAAAAACAGAAAAAAGGTGCAATGACACTGAACCTTTTAAGACTCTCCAGGACCCTGGTAAAGGTTTGAACCCAGTTTATTTTCAGTCTTTAACATCTTCCAGGGAAACCAGGGGAAATGTCTGCTTTTCTACACACCCAAGGCTCACCCTGGAAGAAACAATTTCTTTAGAGTGTAGGAGTAAAAAAATGTCTAAAAATGTTATGCTGTAAACAATATTTTAGGTATATATATTTTGGAACTAAAATTATTAAAAATGATTCTGGGTAATGTGTAGAAAAATAGAAGGTGTGTAGATAAAATGTAACAAAAATTAGAAAAAAATTGTACTACTAAAGAGGTATTAAATACGTAAAATGGGGCATTGTTTTGCAAAATGTATGTGGATTTTAAAGATTATTTTAAGAAAAGAATCGAATGTAGTTTGCTCAAGTGCCAAACCATAGTAGAAAAGAAAAATAAGATGTCTCGAGCCAAACACAAGCATAATATTAGGGAAAAGCGCTCTCGCTAGAATTATACAGAAACTGTAGAGATGAATTTCCTAAAGCTCAGTGGAAATCTAGAAAACACGCAACGGATGAAATGAAAATATTTTAATACTCTTTTCTGTTTTTATTTTGGATAAATCTAGTCTTCAGTAAAAAGTCTTCTGCTTTCCATGCTCTGCTTTAAGCAAGCTCGGTATTATAGTAAATATTTGACTAAAAACATGGTTTCAACTGAGAAACGTTCTCTACAGTCATCCTCTGTTCAACCAACATCCGTCCTCCTGTGGGACATCCCCAGACAGACAGAGGATCAAGAAATGGATGGATGAAAGCATGGATGGACTGATTAATGGATGGAAGCTCTATAAACATGTAAATCTGACCTTACAGTGTTTCAAAGCTGCTGCATTGGCTGAATGAAGCTGTGCTGCTTTAAAAAGCTTCTTCGCCTGCTCAGTCAACTCTCCTTTTACACTGAAAGACGTTTTCAGACAGAAGAGGCTTTGATACACAAATACCACACAACCCTTGTAGAGAAAAAAACCCCTTTACTTACCCACTACCCCTTGTAAACCCCCTTTGCTGCCATTATCACTGTGTGTGTGTCCTTGGGAGAGGAGGTGGGAATCTCCAGAGACAGAATCCCATTTACCTGTTTTTCCATTACGGCAGCACATGTGTGAGTACATACGTACTCACACAGGCTTTGCTACCTGTGTTTCGCAAGGCTGAAGCAATTACATACGTGCTTCTTTAACTTGAAGTCAATAAAGAATTTTACATTTTACTTTTTTAGTCATAAATGATACTTCAAAATTGCTCCTTGTTATACTAGAAACTGAAAAATATACAAACAAAACAGGATTGATTGTGGACAGGTTTCTCATAACAAAGATACCAAAGCTTACCGCCTGTTTTACATGGATCCTGTATAGTTTTTAATGTCATCTATTTTGGTTAAAGTATCTAAAGAGCAGGGAGTATTTTACCCAAAGTAGGAAACACAGATAAATCCCTGTATCCGGAATCCTGACTGACAGCTTTAGATTTTTCACCCACTTTCATTTTCAAGCATAAGATGGCTACATTAAAATGCTTACAGGTTTTAATTTTTTCCCAAAGCTAGCCTTAAGGGAAAATATTTTTGAGAGGCCAGACCAAGCCAAGTCTGTAAAGGCTAAAGATAACATGTCTACTGTCACTACCTGCTCATCCAGGAGGAATAAATTCTGTGAAGTCAATGACTCTATGTATTCAGTTTGGTTTCCTTACAGTTAGATAGATAGATAGATGTACTTTATTTATC
>JAUZNJ010107840.1:0-20431 GCA_034780135.1 Jordanella pulchra | reverse complement strand
AAACAGAGCCCAACAGATTTTGCTTTCACAAGTGGAGCAGTAGGGCTATCGCCATAGTGTTCCGCTTGTTTTATGCAAAATAACAAGCAATAAAATGCTCAGTCACATTTTAAATTTTAGAAGCATATTGATTTGATCACATTTCCGTACGGCTTTAAGGGGCAGAATACTGCAGGAGTCTTAAAATAGTCTTCAGAGTGCTCTCTAGAAGATGGCACATTCCCTCTCAGGATGTAGGATTAGTGTGACGGGTGGGGTCTTGGACAGTGGACCTGGTGTTCTGAATGACTAACATCATTTTAAAGTGCTGCATCGCTGACTCGGCTTGCACAGCTGTTTGTGCTGGAAGCAGGACAGATCAAATTTGATACGTACTCACAGCTGAGCAGCCTGAGACAGACCTCTAAGAGATATGTGCTGGTGTTCAGTTGATGTTGGTTTTATATTTATTCACTGAAAATGATAAGTTCTGGTTATTTTAGGAAATTCTTTGCATATTTCATGTATTTTGCCTGAAAGAGTTCTTGGATTTGGGCTATTGGCTGCAAAGTCAAAGAATAAGCCCTTGAAAAACTAATGTTTTTACAAATAAAGCGTCTAAAAGTCCACACAGCAAAAGGCTCCACTAACTAACTGTTGCAAAATCACCTTGAAAGATTCCACCAGGAATACGTACCATGTTTAACATCTTTGTGAGATCAGTCCTTTTTATATAATAGAGCAACAATTTTGCAGAAGGTTTTATTCGAGGAATAGTAGAGTAAGAAAGCTGCCTTTCAAAAATGTCTACTCCTCAGACCAAAAAAACAAATAAAAGGAAATAATCCTTTTAAAGCAACAGGTGGAGGAGGGGCAGCACTGTTTAGTTCTTTGCTTAATAAAACTTTGACATCTTAGTAAAGATAAAACTACAGCCGAGACACTTCGATCAGAGCTAAATGGACAGTTTTAGTTTGTTAAAAGCTCAGACCTTCTGATCATCCTGGTTTCCTTTTAAGGATGTAACACCTTAAGTAGACAGTTTCCACCAGTGTGTTCTAGCATGTACAAATCAGAGCTTTGCCATGAATGTGAATATATTTTCATGTGTCATCTCTGTTTGTAGCCTCACCTATAAAGGTCCCAATACACTGATCATTTGCAGCCAAAATATCTGTAGCTGCAGATGTTTGAAGTTACTGTTTCCTTTTTGATTAATAGATAGCTATAAAGTTTTACCTTCTATGTTTTTCCAAACCGCTGCAGCTCGTCATAGATGCCTCTCCTTGGTTATCGACCATCTATGTTTAGTCAAGGCAGATAGCTGATGTCTAAAATGGTAAATAGGTCCTGATTTATGTCAGATTCCATAAATGAAAATCCAGGAACTGTTCCCAATACATTTGAAAACCTCCAAGCATCTGTTAATGTGGAGCAAAATCAGTTTGTCTCCATTATGACTAAGTTCTTAGGAAGGCTTGTGTTGTATTATGACTCACAAGAGTTAGTGAAGTTCTGCGGTGCTTCCTGCCTAAACTAGGCCTGATGAAAACCTGGGCTGGAAGTCAGCATTCCTGCCTGAGGCACTAAATTGTTCCAATGTTGGGGATACTGTCTAGGAATGCAGGCCTACTCTTGAGGTAGGTACTCAGTGTGAGTAAAACGTGGGGTTTTTCCAGAGTAAAAAGGTGGGGATGCATAAGCAATGGAAAGGAAACTGATTCCACCCACAGTGGAGGGAAGGTCTCCTGAGTCTGTATAGTGGTATGGAGGAGGGGAATGAAAGAGATGGGTGGGGAAGGAAAAAGATGAACAGTCAGGACTGGTTTTCATTTCGAGCTGAAATGTATTCACTCTGTATATTCGTTCATATAAAGCAGCAGTTTTTCTACACAAGGCATTTCAGATCATTAAAACATGTGTCCATTTGTTGGACTGTATTGTAAAAAGTGGACTATAAAATAACACACAGAATTATTTATTTAGGTGATGGTGATAACATGATAGATTAAACAAATCGTGTGAGGAAATAGTTTAATTCCTGATTTAAAATCAATTGACTCATACAGTTTGAAATGTAGTTCATATCGATTTGCTGTATTAAGTGCGTTGATTTAGAAAAAGTAGGATTAGAAAATACTGGTAGGCAACATAGCCTGGTTTTGTCTTGATAATTGATTGATTTGATTCATTGATTTTAAACCAGCGCATTAGATCAGGCTAGTGCCGTGTCACTCCTTGAGATCAATTTGGTGTATTTGCTTTTGACTTGGTAAGTTTGAATATCTTAGAGGGAAAAAAGTCTAAATTTAGAACTAATATGATCAGACTCTTCCCCACACACCCTGATAATCCCTGCTTTTCTTCAGCCTTTGTACATCTGTAAACATCCCGTCGGCCATTCAGTCAGAAACCGGGGGGGGGGGGAAACCAGAAAACTCTTGTCGCTGGTTATAGAGCCAAACTATTTCATCTCACCCACGCATGAGCGAACAGTTTATTTCTGGAAATTGACGCCGTGTTCTGTGAACTCCCACTGAACCTCAGGAATGGGAACAGACGACTTGCCAAATGATTGGAGCAAACAAAATAAAACCTGCTTCTTTTATTCTCCATATCGCCACAGCAAAGGCATTTTCAACCTTTTGTGATTTCAGAGAAACTGTTTACTTTAAGAACTGGAAACAAGTTTAGGGGAAACTTCCTGAACGAAAGATCTGAAAGATCTTCTGATTGAGAAAAAGGCAGCTAAGCTGTTGCTGATGGACAGACTCATAAAGCCTCCAGGTTTTTATCTGATCCTGTCCATTTGTTTGCAGCTTCATGTGTCTGAAGACACATTCAGAATTGATACATTCTTATTGATTATGTCGGACATGACAGCCAACTAAGGGATGTTCAAAAGCAGAACTGGATAATGGAAGTACTTTGGCTTCGATATTCCAGGCTTATTTTGTACTTTGTTTTTATTTATGCACACAGAACCATTTTAAGGTTCAACAATGGAAAGTTAGGTCATATAAGTTATATTAATACATTGATTTAGTCTATAATTGACATTATAAGTAGCTCTATGATAGTCTAGAGTCTGTAAAGAAGATTAAAAGAAATGAAGGACGAGTGATTTTAAATATTTAACTGAAAAAAAAGGATGGAGTCATGCCACAAATTAATGCAGCATCGGGGCAACACAACCACCTCCGAAGAAAAACGCAGTAACAGCAACATTTCTAGCAGAAATATTACCCTTGTACCTGCTAAATTTGAACTTAAATAATAAAATCTTTAGATCAACAATGAGGATGCAATGGCGAGAGTTTTCGGACTGATTCTAAGAAGGAAACATTACAAGAAGAAAAGCCGTTGTGGAGCGAGGGTACGCAGATAGACTGTGGAGGGTAGATGTGAGAGCCTCAGCACCTCGCTTTCTGACTGGCTAGACATCACATTCAACTGATTTTTCCTCAGAGGCTAGGACTAAACTTAAAGCCCCTGGATGATCGCTGGAAGAGTATCGGCTCAGCTGACGCGCTGTCTCTCCTGTGTACTGTTTATCTTACAGTAACTGAAAGGCGATTGTGACATTTCATCTTTTATTCATTTTACATGCAACTTAACCAAACAAGTTTCCCCTACACGAACAGAACAGGCAAAAAACAGGGGCTTACAAGGGTCAAGGTATGGTCAAAAACTGCTCACCTGCCAACCAGCAACAACCATTAGGTGCAGGTGAGTTCCCCTTATAAACCTTACAGCCCACATTTCATAACATAGCCACCTGGTGGATACATGAATACACATTGAAAAGTGGCTCCTACATTTAAGGAACCCCACATATGCTAGGATATCGCACCAAGACAATCCAACATGTTGATTATCTCCAGTTTGAGATCCTGACGTCCTCCTGTGCAGACTGGGCCGCTCTTTACGCACAGTAGGAGGATCTGAAAAGATTATCCTTAACGTCATCGTGATAGCTGCGGTTTTCTTAAGACTGTTTAGAAGAAGATAGGGGCCAAAAATCTGGACGATTATTATGCCCTGCAAACTGGCATTAACTGAATGCAAAACAGGGAGTTAAGATTATGACATTCTAACTGACTTTCTTTATTTTTTTAGTTAGCTCTATGGGTTTGTAATGAGTGGGTTTAATCCACGGTGGGCGTTACACGTGTTAAAAACTAGGCAGAAAGGTGTGGGATTGCAGCTTCTCCAGATCTGTTTAGATCAGATAGTCCCATATGTTTCCCCCTGAGCCCAGCCTGTTCTCACTTCCCTCCTGTTGTCCGTAATTTTGTTGTTCCACGCAGTAGACATTTGTGTAAGAGCTCTGCTGCCACTTAGCCCCCAGCTCTAGAGTGTTACAGAACAGGAATGTAGTGTACAACAGAAAATATCCACACTAGTGTTAATATCCTTCACGCTGGAAGTTTTATTTTTTTGTACATGTGCTCTTTTTTAATTCCTGTAATGGCTGTATTTTTACATAATTTTATAAATAGTATGAGATCTAAAACTTTTTCCGCAATATCACCATTTCCCTTAAATATTGTTCACAAAGCTGTCTAAATCTGTGATAGTGATCATTTCTCCTTTGCTGAGATAATCCATCCCACCTCACAGGTGTTCCATATCAAGATGCTGATTAGACACCATGATTAGTGCACAGGTGGGCCTTAGACTGCCCACAATAAAAGGGCATTTTGGGGTGTTGCTGGATAATGCCAGGAACTGGTGCACACTGTCGTATGTGTCGATGCAGAGCATCCCAAAAATGCTCAATGGGTGAGATGTCCTGCCATACAAGAACTGGGACGTTTTCAGCTTCAAAGAATTGTGTACAGATCCTTGGACCATAAGCTGTGCATTATCCTGCTGTAACATGTCGTGATGTTCTTCAATGTATGGGCCTCAGGATTTCATCACAGTTGTGCAAAGTTTTAGATCTTTATGTCTATCTCGTATGTCTTTATGTACGTACATAAATACAAAAATATTTGTCCTCAATCAAGGATTTCCATTGTGTAAACACTGTGCCGATGTTGATCCGTGTCATGCTTGCATTTATTCTCATTCTGTTTAGACAACAGCGATTAAGTGCCTGCTGCTTTCTGTTGTGATCCAGAGTAGGTATGATCCTCTACTCGTGTAAAGTTTGGCTGCACAGCGATAAACAGATTTAACTCGCGTCTGTCTTCCTCTTCAGCTGCCGTGTAGTTACTGATGCACTCTCTACATTTATATTTTTCTTCTTCTTTGGCTACTTCTTCGGCCATCTTCTTGCTGCAATCACATTCAAGGGTAATGGCAATCTCTATGCTCACTAGTTTATCAGCTCTGTGCTGCTGTAGCACAAAGATGTCTGCCTCCCTAAAAGCGAAATCCGATCCTTTGCAATTATAAATAGAAATTCTAAGGTAACGCAAACATAAAGATTGAGACTTTCAGTTGGTAGATGATAATAAATGACATACTTGCATATAACATAATACATTTCTGTCAGTAATTCCTTGTCATTATTACACAATCTAGCTTTAAAGAACAAATGAAACACAGGTTCATTGATATCTGTCGATCTGAAAAGGATTTTGCACTCCAGTAAACTATTATCCACAAATGAGCTACTCAGAGAAGCTGATTTCCATCCAAATTGCTTTACATTCAATTGAAAATCACCTCAACGCACATAAGGGCACACTGTGTCTGCAAAACGCTTAGAAAACCAGAACATCTGCAGAAAAACAAAAAAAGCAGACATCCTCCTTTTTTTGACTGAGCTTGGAGATCCTTAGATACCACAAGAACTGGGAACAAAAGGACAGGCTGCACTAGGAACAGGCTTAGCCCTTCACTCAGAATGGAGCTCTTGCTTCTGCCGTACAGAGACAGTCAGAAAATGGTAGGACTTCTCGCAACAAGATGACAAAACTCTAAACTAACCAAAACTCTGTTTGTATCCGTTGGTTGGAATCCCATCTTACTTAATCAGTGTCTTTTGGTTTATAAGATTTTGTCCTTAAGGACCTTCCGAATTGCATGCAAATATTTGAGGAAAATATGTTTTTGTATTGGAACAGGACAAACGCCAACAGAGGTGCAGAAAGATTGACTTGTACTTCCTTATATAGAGCTTTGGGCTTCTCCCCGTCCCGTCCTGGCAGAACAGAGGCTCACATTCCCAGCATAGCTGTGACTGCCACATTCAGAGCCTCCCCAAACACAGGAGATCTCCTCCATACGACTGCAGGTAGACTGCAGATCTTTGTTCTGCTGTCAGTGTTTACTATTTTGTCCTAATCACAGATATTACTGCAGTAAGAAAAGGAAAGGGATGTTGAAGAAGAACATATGTTGGACAAATCTCTCCTGACCTAATCTGATTCCTTCAAAGAGAATCAGATTAGGTCAGTTTAGGTTGTTTTAGGTCTTAAAACAACAACAAAAAATGACATGAGTAGAAGTATTGTCTGGTCTGGTTCCTATCTTGTTTAAAGGATGCAGAGTGAGGAGTGAACTCTGCTCAGACACAGCCAGGAGTACAGGATGTCGGCATCTACAGAAGCCTTGATGATGCTTTTCCTCTGTGTGTTGAAGTGAGACACAAACACACACACGTTCTCAACATCAACAAACATCTCATTGTCATGCAGGTGCTTCCCACTTTGCAGACAGCTGTATTGGCTACTGTTTCAAACACTGCAAACAATAAATAAATAAGCAGCTCAGAGGAAGAGACCTCTCGGCTGAATAGAACTCTGCAGATAGAATGCAAAAAGCAGATGAGGGCTGAGCTTTATCTCATTATTTTATCAGTTCAACACATGCCAACTTTTACAGTAATATGAAAAGTAGTTTGTCTGAGTTACTGCGGATCACAGGGAACCCTTTTGTAATTTTCCTATCTCACTAATATGGAAATGTCTGATGTTTCTGACTCAATGAATATTTCAGACCGGGAAGATACTCTTTGGACTTGTTTTGCATATCTGGTTATAAGCTTATTCTAACAGTAATTTTCATCTATTTTTCGCCACTTCTCTACTATGTTGACAACTCTCAGTCTTATAACCATTCTGGATCTCTAGCTTTGACTTTTCCTGTCTATATGGAGTATTACAGTGTGAAACATGTGATTATTCAACCATTAATTTGAAGTAATGCTTTTAGCACCAAAAAAGCTTGTTGTTTCGCTTCTAAAATTCATTTCCAGTTTTGCTTTCTTTACACAATCTACCCCTCTGACCCTTCTACAAACCTGTTTTCTTAATATAACAACCTTTTCTAAAACCTATAACAAAGTCCAAAGTCATAAGAGGCTTTCGCTTTGTGTCTGAGGCCTGAAAAGGTCATTAAAAATTTATTTGTTTCTGTTAAACCACGTTGGTATTGATTTTGTTATATGTTGTTGGTTAATTATCCTCCTGAAGGAGGATTTTTGTTATTTTCTTGCAAAGCTCCTAGAATTTTGATGTAAAATGTATCTGCAATTATGCATCATGTCATGAATATAATGCATTTCTTTGAGCATTTGGAAAAGAAACAGGCCCACTGTAAGATATATCATCAGTAGGCATGACATGCTTTCCCGCATATGCTCTCTTTATAAACAGCCCAAACTTGGAGTTTTGCAGAAATCTTAGTCTAAAACCAACGGTTCCATTAGCAGTCCTTAGAGATCTGATCAAACATGTTATCGTCTCTGGTAGCAGAGGAGAAAACGGTTGGAAAGAGCCATTTCTGGACCATTCAGAGATCTTTTAGCATATTCATACAGCCACATTGACATGCTTACACCAACACAAGGATTGGTAAGGGGGGATCAGCATGCAGCAGGAGTAGAAGCTGGAAACCAATTTAAAAATTTTCCAATTTCTCCCACTGAGCCGCATCCAATCATGTAGACTGAGTGTAATAGTTGTTATAGAGATATTGAGATCCGTTTATTAATGAAATCCTTTACAGTTGCCCTAACTATATATAAGGGCAATTTTAGTGCACTAATAGACATGTGCCTTACATGATTATTAGTTCTCATGTCTTTTCTGTTTCAAGTGATTTTCGTGTAATTATCCGAAAAAAGGAAAGATTACAAATCTTTATTTTTTTTTGCCCACTGACGCACCAAGATTAAATGTAGCATTTCTTCAGTGTAACTTTAATTAAACATAAATTAATTTTAAGGCTTTCTACCCAAATTTAAAACAAGGTACCGATATCAGAGACTTTAATTGGGTTAAATAGGTTGTTCTGACTGAGGGAAAATTGCAGTCACCCAGACGAAGCCATTGCTCTCCGAAATAGCTTCTCTGGTATCCAGTTGAGTGTAGCAGCAAACAAAAAGCTTGTTGCTGACGAGATGCTGCAGACCCACGTCGGCAGGAATTTCAGGGTTACCGCAGGGGTCAAGTAGTTCGCCACAGAAGAGTGCAAATACCATTCTCAGGTTTGGCTTTTGTGCACTTTTTTCTTTTTTCCTCCAACAACATTAGCCTTGGTTGTAAGTGATGTATAGAAGAAAGCTAAAACATCAACACCCATTCTGTCAATGTTGTGTCAGTGGGTACAATTCTGAAAAAGCAGATTAGTAAAGGTTTTGGATGTTTTGTTGAAATTGCATTGCTGCACTGATTTCAGAGGTGGGTAACTTATACTCAATAAAAAAAACTGTGATTCCTAAAAAAACACAAAGTCTTTAAACAAATATGCAAAATAGAATGGAAGATATAAAGACACATTTTATGTAATATTTACAATAGTTTAACTGTTAATATATACCTTTTAAGTACATTTCAAAAATTGTGTCTTCTGAATTCATTTTGAACTTTTTTTTAGTTTATTTTGCTTGGGCGTGGCTTGTTTGGTCGTTTGATTAGATTTAAATTCAGTAAAAATATTTGAGTTTATTTTTTCATTACACAGGCAATAAAGACAGAATTGAGACCTAGCTGCATATTTTTATTAGATTAAGACAGAGAGCTCAGAATCATGAGGAATCACTTCACTCTCCAGCAGCAGAGTCTGCGTTATGCCAGCACATTCCCCACTGCTGAGCTGGAGAATTGACTCGAAAAGCAGGAACAGGAGCTTTTCCTTCCCACCACCCCCTTCCCTTCACCCCGCCCATTTACTAGTCAGAGATATTTAAAAAAAAAGGAAGGAAAAAAAATCTCCTTTCCCTCTAGTAACACCCACCACTACAGATTTCTTCCCCCATTCTTTCCAGACACATCCTGAATCCATGAATGTTTGTTTTAATATTAAGTTTCCTAGTCTGGAATAGTGTCGGAAAATCTTGGTAATCCCGGACTTTATTCCCTTTCCCATTTTTAAAGAAGATAAGCATCTGTATTTCAAAGAAAAGGTTACTTTAATATTTGGGCTGGATGCTGATTGTATTAAACACAGAGACATAGTAGGAGGCACTTGTGTTTCATGTAAGACTCTAGTTTTACCATTCAGTGTCTCTTTCGGGAAAGTTGCATATAAAGTAGTTCAACTTATAGTTTTTTGTTGGTTTTAAAGCCCAAACCGTTTGACTGTAGGGCTGCTGCCCTTTTTGAACATTCATTTTAAACTGTTTGCATAGCTAGATTATAAAACTCTAAATACAGTTTGACTTGGTTTTAGGATACACCTAAAGGTCTCATGTCAACCCCTCTCTTTCAACACAACGTTCAGTTTAAGTTCAGTTCACATATATATATATGACCAGTAATTAAAATATGAATGTACCTTAGAATAGATCTTGACAACAGAGAATAGCACTTGACTGCAACCTATAAGAGAAGTGCAATGACATATGAACAAGTCGAATAGAAATTTCTTTTGTCTACTTAAAATCTTAATATCTATTGAAACTCAATCAATGGAACTATTTCTATCACATGTATCCTACCAGATTTTTTAAGCCTATTATATGCATAGTCCACGAATGCCCTCAAGTGGTGCGGTATTAGCTGTTGTGATAAGAACGTAGCACCAACTCCTGCCAGGTTAGCCACTTCAAACTGACATAATGCTGAGGGCAGTGGAACGTCATCAGTGAAGCAACAGGGGATATACATCCTTCCATATCAGACCTACACCATATTTGGGGATTTACAAATTTGCTCCAAAATTATTTACATGAGCTGAGGCTTCTGAAATGGGACAAAACCGCTTATTTAAATAAATCCTGAAAATTCGATGACGGCTTTTTTTAGCTGGAGACCAAATGATATGCTACAGTCTCAGATCTGTTCCACAGAGATATTTATCTATTATTAGCTCAAACATGTTCATCTTTTTAAGCAACTGAAATGTAAGTCAAATGCATAATAACTTGATGGTTGCTAATTGCTCGATCAACAGTAAGGACAACTTGGACACTGCAAAGAGGCCTTTAAAGGCATAGAGGATGATTTTTGGGGAAATTAATGAATGAAATGTCCAAGTCCCCTACTTGAATAACTGCATGTTTAAAACCATCCTACCTGTTTATCTGCCACTTTGTGAATTAATCTCCCTGTTTTTATTGTTCTCTGTTATTTTTTAGGTCCTTGTTTTTCATATAAACTTATAAGAAGAGTTTCTCCTTTCAACAGTTTGCCATTTTCAAAATGAGTGTTGGAGCTACGATGATTGGCTCAAACTGAAGCTCACTGGATGCATAAAGACCAGAAGTGTGCAGAAAGAGGAAATGAGCACGTGACAAAGACTAGCATGTAGGACGACCAATAGATAAGATGGTCCACCCTGGAACTCAGAGCCAGAATATTATCCACTATAGCTACTACTAAACCTCGATGGGTTGATGTGATGGATGAATAAAATGAGCAACATGAATTAAGAACATTTCAACCATTTAAAATGAATTTAACATCTCCTGAAAGTTTCACAGTTAATCCGTCAGAATACTTTATCCTGACTAGCAGAGGTTCAGCACAGGTGAGTATCAGGGTTGGACGACATTAGGAAATCTTGTGATGGCAAATATGTTGTTAGATTATTCAGCGATGTTATCAGTTGTACTATGTGGATACTTTCTTCATTCCTGTCTTTCTCATCATAGCTTTCTAAGCTCTGCGACTTCTAGCATTTTAGGAGTTGTCATTACTGTTGATAGCTGTTAGATTCTGTCCAGATTGCCTAATATACATTAGCATGTAAGATACAAGGTCATAACATTTGAAATGCATTGAATTTTGCCAGTGATTGCTACACTTCAGTCCATTGTTTTATTAATATTGAAAAGAAGATATAGCTGCGATATATTGTGCAGCGTTGGAGGTTTCAGCAGGTATTAACTTGAACTAATTCAAGATTGTTTTGGTTTGCTTTAGTAGTGTTTGACTGATCAAGGACCACTTATAGAGAATCTTAAAGGAGTCAAACTAAAAAACATATTCCACCTCTTTTGGGGTGAGATTAGATTTTTAACTATTACTGTAAAAAATGTTACTATTTGGCTGTATATCAAATTAATACTTATGTGCTGTGTTGTCTCCTGCTGTACACCTCGTAGTACTGTCACTAGCCTTTCTTTTCCCCTTCAGACTAAGCTCTCCTTCTGGTTTAGGGTTGGTATACTCTCACTTTTTGTGCTTGTTGCTGCCCTGTGGTTGGTAAATGGAACATGCCGTGTTGTCAGATATGCTGTTGACTCAACATGAACCGCAGCTAGACGCTGGTACTGGAACAAAGTGAGTAGTTGGTTTGTTTTGCTAACAGAAGCTTGATTTTTAGTGGGACAACGAGACGAATGGTGAGTTCTTGCTAAATTTGTCCAGGTTTTCCAACATAATCTAACATTGTTTTTAAGCTATAGATTCTAGCAAACCAAGGTAAAGAAATTCAGTGGGTTTGAATGTGAATAACACAATCGGACATCAGAGTTGCTAAAAGCTGCTGCGTCATTGTCCTCTCTTTAACCGCTGTCTTATCTGTAGGGCTGGCTGCCTTGTTGTGGCTTTGCACACTGTCAACTCGTCTATATTTAGAAAGAGAGGAGTCATGTGTCTCCACTAGTGTTGTCTTGGTGTCTCTGTGTGTGTATGTGGGTGTTCACATCATCCGCTTGGGTGCGTTTTTGTTTGCACCAATATGTAACAAATGAGTTCAAGCATCGCATTGTTTCCACCGCTGTCACCCGCTTCTCGTGATCAGAGTCCCATATGAAAGGACCGACCGGATCTGTCTCCGGGTCAGAGTTAAATCCGTGGAACATCTGCTGCTCCTTTACGGTTCCCTGGCTGGGTGTATTTCCAGCAGACTCGGGTTACTTGGAGATTTAATTTAATTCAAGCCAATCAATTCGATTTTCTCTTTCTCTTTTGTTGCTGTTCAAAGCTGAAAAAAATCAAGACTGATTTCATTATACAAGGGTTAATTACCGTAAATCCTATCTAGATGAAGAAATCACACTGGAAATAACTAGAGGAGACTTCTAAATTGTTTAAATCACTGTTTTTTTCCCTCCCTTTTTTTCAGCTTTACATGCCGATGTTGAATTAAGTCACTTCTGTAAAATGTTGCAGCAAGAATGTGTCCGAAAAGTTTTCTAAATGGGTGCCTCATCTTGAGGTGACACTTGAAATACGTAGTGTTGACATAGATAGGAGGCAGTATTTGTATTGAAAGTGATGTGCTATTAAAGACAAAACAATGAATAAATCAATTATAATTCTAAAAAAAAACCTTTTACTGGGGGCCAAAATTGTCCTTTTTATGGTATTCAGGGATCCCACAGTTTAGAACCAAATTATTTCATTATTCACATTGTAAAAATGTATTTTTGTTGTTTTAATTTTTACCTGCTTAACTGTAAACTGAGCATGCAGTATCTAAACCCAATAAGCCAAGAAGTCTAATTTCCATAAAAAAGAGATAAATAAATGAGTGTATGTTCAAAACGTAACTAGTCTCACAGGTTTGCCTGTTTTTAAAATAGAGAAAAAGCAAAACAAAAGTAGCATGCCGTGTCTTAATATCTTCGGGTTTACTGTCTGTGCTTAAGTGCTATTTTGGATGATGTCCTACTAGAACAGTAAATGCATATCTCTCATTCTTGCTTTACTTAGCCAAGCTTAATAAGTATGTTTTTTTTTTGTTTTTTTTTGTTCTGTTATTTTTGTTTTTTGTTATTTTGTAATTGAAAGTCACTGGGTGTTAAGTGTCCTTTTAATGTTAAATAAGATTAAGCTAAAATGAATGAACACTGTACCTTGTGTTAAACCTAATATGGTGTAGTTTGGTCTTTATCTCCTATTGAAAGGCCATGTGTCGGTAAAAATTACACCCTAGCATTTTATAAACAGCTACAGAAACTGTCTGACAAACCATATTTATACCATTCTTGAATTATGGTAAAGGGCCTTAAGATATTATCCAGAGGGCCACTGGTGGCCTCAGGGCCCCACTTTGGACATCCCTAATCTAAATAGAAAAGGGATAAAGAAACAAAAAAGGAGAGAATAAAGAATGAAACACAATTAAGGTATTAATGATGAATAATCAAAGTATAAATAAAGAGAAAAATGTACATAGAAAACATGAATAATTAAGATATTATTAATGACCTGGGTCTCAACGTATGAAACAATGAGTTCTGTTTACTTCAGTAATCAATTAATCTCATGTTACAATTTGAAATTTATGTTTTTACTTTGAAATGAATCTTCATATGATGCTGATGCTGGAGCAGGTGATTGATAGAGAAGGCCAAAAAAAAAAAAATGTATAGGAATGTGCAGTCCAGCCCTACTGACCCCCCTCCTCACCATCACTGACAGGACGGTAAACTAGGTTGTTTGTGGAGGAGCAGCAGTGCTCCTTCCGTTCTCTTTCTTTCTGATGATCCATGCCTTATAAAAAGCACAAAATCATGGGTTTGGTCTTTTTTTCTTACTCTTCTTTAAGATAGACCAGAACAACACCGTCTTCACTGCAGACAATCCATCTATCCATGGCCTGCTGTTAGGAACAAGACGGCGGGTCACTTGACCTCCTTAGCTTGAGTGACTCAGTCAACTTTCCCGTCTGTCTGCCTTTCTGTTTGTGTTGCATTTTCAGTGGCCAGGTTGTGGAGCAAAAGGTTGAGGGATCGACCCGAGGCAGACCGAGTAGGGATTAGTCACTGGGAGGCAGGGCCGTGTTCAATGTAGTGCCCTTGTTTTGGTGCCAGAGATGGCGTCAAAGGGCAGTTCCTGGCCAGGGGTGGTGTGCACGGCTCACCCGCAGGGAACTACTGTGTTAGCCCCTCAACAAATGACTCTCTGTCTGAGGCTTTACTGGATCTTTCAGAGGTTCTTCTCAGTAATTCCAATGTGATTCACTTTCTCCTGTTCACCTGCTGGTAATCCCAAGGTTGAACTTGACATGTTTTGGGATTACTAACATTATTGTTTAGTAACAGCTGCTGAAATGGTTTTCAATGACTGCTTTAGATCTTTGTACTGTACGTGAACATGTTTTATACCTTGCACCATTGTAACCAAACTCTGATTAGAACCAGGTCCATGTGTGAAAACATAGCGCGTGTTTCTGTTAGCTTTTGACCTCTGGCCTGTGTTTGGTTTGAACCGTGACTCTTTGGAGTGATGAGAGATGCTTCATGGTCGGTGGGACGTGAACCGCTTCAATTTGACTTCTTGATCTTTCCAACCTTTGTTAATCCCGTCAATATGGCATCAAGAGATTCAGGTATACATTTTCTTCACCAGTTTATTTCTACTTATTGATTGTATTTAAAATTGTTTTAGTATTTAACAAATAACAGACTCTTGTATTGCAGAATTCACTTGTTGTAATAACTCTTACAAAGCAGCTGGAACACATTGGAGGGGAACCATTGAAGCTTGGTATAAGACCAGGGTTATGTTTGCAGTTAAGACATACTCTTTCCATTTTCAGACGATTGATTGAAGAGAGTTTGGATGTTGTTTTAAACGTCTCTGTGAGCCTCACCCTGGTCCGTCTGCTGTGCTCCTTAGTCTCCATGATGCTGTTTGTTCTGTATTTTCTAACAAACCAGTTGTTCCAGGACAGCTGGATTATTACTGAGAGTAGGTCGCACACTGGTGGGCAAACAATTGGTTATTTAGGTGTGTTTCAAAAATGATGCCTAAATACAAGTCGCACAAAACTTTCAGATATAATCTAAAAAAATAGTAAAGACATTTTTGTTTCCTTTCATTTTCCAGTTATTAACTGCTTTGTGTTGGCCCACTATGTATAATCCCTGTAAAAACATAACTTGAGGATTTAAAGGGACCTAATGTGGAAAAAAAACACTGTAACTGCGCTGATCTTACTATGATTTAGTTCTTGGAATAGCAGCCTCATGTAAGTGAACACAGTTCTGGAGTTAAGGTCTATTCATCGGCTTCTGTTGGTGTCAGTTCTGAAAAAACAGGTTTGATATGATTTACAATCCCGTCCTTCAGATTTGGACTCAAATGGTACAAACTTGGTTTTTCTTGGGCCTTAAGATAATTATTCAATGCAAAGGTTTTTTTCCTGGCTTTTTAAAATGACTTATATGGTACATTACAAATAGTTAATTAGACTTTAATATGGATGTCTTAAACACCTGGACCTCAAGCTAATAGAGATATGAGGTCATGTTGGCATTTTCAGATTTTGGTTGTTAGTTTCTGGGGTTTTGCTGATCATCCATTGAGGTTAGTTTTTGACATGCCACATTTAGCTGCTAAATTTTACAGTTTAAAGTGAGCTGTGACACGTCTTGGTATTTTCCAACCATTAATTTAATTTATGGAATAACTCCTGCTCCGAGATGAGATTGCTTCACTCAGAGGAATGAAGGATTGCGTCACCCTTGGAGCGTAGCAGAGTGACTCCCTGGATCCCTTTACACACGCTGCTGTTTAATTCGTTCCATTTATTTCCACATTTTGTAATGTATATTTACCTCATCTTTTCCTGCTTCCTGATCTTTACTATGACATCATTCATATATTTAGGCATTTGGACCTGCTCTAATTTGGGAATGTTGGTATTAAAAAGGCCAGAGATTATCTTTTTCAGTTCAGTATGAGTGTATTTGAGTCTAGAGGTCTAAAAATTTGCTCCATTTCCAGTCAAAGTTTCAGCTCTCCTTCTTAAAGGTTAAATAAACTGTACAGTTTGCAAAAAAATACAGACCCAAATTGATCAGTATTTAAAAAAAAAATAGAAATTCAAACCTTTCCAAACTAAAGCAAGAACATTTAAATTTTAAATTCAAACCTTTTTGCTGAAAAAGAATGTTTTTTGTATTGTTCCTAAACAAAAAAAAAAAACCGTACTGTAGCAAACCAGTTTTATTTAAAAAGTGTTTTCAAATAAAGTAGTAAACATAACTGCAAACTATAAAACTTGAATTAAAAGAACAATAAATATAAATAAATTATAGGAGCAATAGAAATAACAATAAAAACAAGGAATAAAAATAGGTTCCAAGCTGAGTTTTTATAGTAGTCAGTGAAAGAGCCTGTCTTATGTGCAGGGGTGGGTTAGTCCATTAATGATGAGCAGCAATGGAGGGGATCCGTCCTCCTCTGAACTTCCCTGGACTTTGGTATCTGCAGGAGCAGCTGGTCAGCCGACCTGAGGGGCTGAGGAGAGATGCAAGGAAGGTTATTCACACTTAAAAATAAGAATGTTAAAATAAATTGGCAGACAGTGTACTGAGGCCAAGAAAAATCCAATGTGTTCAGTTTTTGGAGTAAAAGATGAGAGAGCAATGACTGACTCAGTCCAGCATAGAGTCCATTGCTGTAATCTTAGCGGGATAAAAAAAAGCAAGGATTACAGTTTCAAAGAGCTACCTGGACAAAAGGGGTTTCCGTTTCGCCGACCACCTAAAGTGGTGAATGATTTTAAACTGCCTCTATTTTAAAATCACTGTCCAATTTCAAACCTAAATCAATGACATTTGATTTACTCATAAAACGGAGCACAGCAGGATATAATCTGTTTAAGATTTTAACCTAAATCCTTTTATGGAAAAGGTTAGGGTACTCAACCCTCCGAACTGCTGGTTTTTACCTCCTGCCAGTCTTTCACATCAGCCTGAAGACCATTGGTTTCACTCCTCTTTGCTCTGAGATGTTTTAGTGGCGCCTGCATGAAGAGCTCGTTTCAAGTCACCCGAAAAAGATCTATGGTGTAACTCGGCTCCAGATTTAACTTTTCTTAGTTTGATAGATAGATAGTTTGATGGATTTACTCATATGTTTTTGGTGAGGTTGCTGTGTCTATTTAAGCATCTACTTTATTTTTGTTGTTTTTGTAACATTTTCTTTAAGCAGCATCTCATATAAGACGGAATTAATGGTGGATTTTATAATGCTTATCTGGCCTGGTCCTGCTACAACAAAATATCCACCTGTCACATTTCGCCTCTATGTTTTACAGAAAACTTGAGGTTATTTTCTGGTCTTACTTTATTGGGTTTATGCCTAAGATGCTGTATGTCCTGGTGTCCTGCTAATTCAGTTTTAGACTAATCTGTATGAGGAACATTATTCCAAAACTCCAGGTTTATAGTTTATATTCTCTGTCTGTTGCATGTTCCCATGAAGGTAGTTGTGAAGCCTTTTTCCAATTGTGCTGCCGCTCACTTTCATATAAACATTAGCAGGAGCCAGTTTTAGGTCTCTTAATTTTGAGTTTTATAGACTTCTTTGAGGATCTTGCTGTTGGTTTTAAACCCTCTGGCAGACTTCAAACTCAACATGGTGTTTACTCTCGGTTCAAGGTAAACATCTGAGGTTTAAACAGGTTAAGTCTCCTTCAAAATCCTGCAAATAACCATGCTTCTGATGGGATGTATGTGTGTGTAGTTTTAACCATTTTAAAAGGGAATAAACAGGGTGTTTTAATTTAATCCTTGCATGAGTTTACATTTATAAGATTTAAATATTTATTTTCCTCTTTGATTGCTTAGTTCTTTCTTAAAATGACATGAAATGTCCATATGTTTGATCATCGCTTTTAACATGACTATTGTATATAGAGTTCAGAGCGGTGATGCCCAGCTTAAAGCTCACATCTTTCAGCAGGATGTGAAATCTTCCTGCTTCCCCATATGTCCTGTCTTTATTTGTTAGGCCGATTCCTCCGGACCTGAGCTGCTGGTAACTATAGCTGTGGCCCAAGATGATAGGAATGGACTCCTAATGGCTTACGGACAACAATAGAGCTCCATGACCTTCAGGTTATATGCTGTCCTGTCAGGCTTTGATGAGCAGCCTTCAGGACCTTGGTGTTTACTAAAAGATCTAAATGTAAAGGTGACTGTGGGGCTGACATCATTGTGGAGTCTTCTATTTTCAAGCTGTGCAGGTGTTTACTAATTTCATCCATGAATCACATCTCCAAACGTGGGCCTGGGACTGAACCTGAACCTTTCTAGAGTAAAACACCACTAGCTGAGCTGGTGTGACAGTTTTCCTGATTGGTGTAGCTGGATAGACTAGAGTAGGGAAGGAAATCTAATTTTGATTGATAGAATGTTAATTAATTTTCTTTTTTTTAATGGCGTTGATCTGAAGTCATCAAATCCTAAAACTCACAAACTGAATCCTACATGTTCTTTGATTGGTGGTTTTAAACAATCTTTACTCTTTATATGATTTTTTTCTTATTAAACTCCAAACACAAAGGTCCTCTGGCAACTGTTTGTTTGCATTGTCACTCAAAATTAGGGTGAGTTTATTTTTCATGCACTCAGTTATGATAAAAAAAAATGATGTTGCAGTTCGATTTCTGAGCAATGGGACAAATAAGGCATAACCAAGGAGAAATTTATATGTAAGCATTTAACATTTACTATTTTTTTAAACAATATTCCAATAGTTTGTGCAACTTTATTTCATATTTCCTTTATTTCATATATTCTATGTGAAGCTTCCAAATTGTTTTACGATAATCCCTAAAAATGTTGTCTCATAAACTCTTTCAATTTCAACTCCATTTATGCATAACTTTACATTATTATAGATCTGATTACCAGAGATTACGATAAATTTAGTTTTTCCTTCATTAATGACAATCTATTGTAATCAAACCATATTTTCAACTCTGAAACTCTACTGTTTTTATTATTTTATCCATATATATTCTTTCTGGAAAAAAAAGAAATTTGTATTGTCAGCAAACATTATAAACTTTAAAATACTGGATATATCTGTAAAAACAAGCAATGAGAATACAGGTTCTTTTCAGAAAACTAGCCCATTTTTTAAACAGAGCTGCACTTTAAGCTTACAAAGTTGTTTTGTTTTGTTTTTTTTTTTTGTTGTTACTTAAATTAATCTGTTGCAGTCTATGTTTAATTATATGCATTAATTTCTCATGGTAAATTACATCAATATAATTCATGAAATGCTCATGAATGTAAGTTTGATTGTTTTCTATTTCTTCACAGTTCTCATCAGTCAGTGGCAAAGTGAACCAAAGGAGCGCATTATCTCCCTGGTTCTGACCCACCTCCCTCTGCTCAAACCGGGCAACACTGAAGCTAAGGGCGAGTACATGCGTCTGCTGCCCCGCATCCTGGCCCACACCATCGAGCACGGCCACCACCTGGAGGAGTCCCGCCAGCTCCTGTCCTATGCTCTAATCCACCCCGCCACCTCCTTGGATGACCGTTCCGCCCTGGCGCTCTGGCTGAACCACTTGGAGGAGAGGGCTGCTGCGAGGGGGGATTCTCTGGAAAGGCCCCCTCCCGCCGCTGGCCCCCACCATCACCATCATCAGTCCACGCCTTCTTCCACCCTCTCCTCGTCGTCCTTGTCTTCCACAAACTCTTCCTCGTCAGGGAACCTGTACAACCTGCACCACCACCAGCGTTACGGTTCGGACGATCGTCTGAACGGCTGGCAGAACTCTCGGGATTCGGGAATCGGTGGAGGCTGGCACCAGCAGCAGAGCTGTGAGAACGGACATCTTTCACTTTACCCATCGTCCTCAGTCCCAGCAACAATCAACACCGTTGGAACCAGTGGCGGAAGCAACACGAGTGAGTAAAATCCCCACTTTTGTTTAAGAGATGTGTTATGAGGAATAGCTGGCACTATATGCTAGTTAAAACTAATCCAATGTCCCACAAACCCTCTTTGTTTCTTTTACACAGTCATGGTTCTTTCCATTACTTCTCAAGTTCAGCCTCTACTTTCTATTAAGTGTTTTAAAGGTGATTATTGGTCACTGAAACAATAGTGAAAACTCTCATAACAGCTTATTTAAGTGTAGGTTTTGCTTTTTAAAGATAATGAAAGCCTTTAACAAAGTGTGGTTAAAACTTGAAATAATGAGGAAACACAAATCCATAAGTCTTTATTTGGAAATGGATCATTTATACATAACTGCCTGGAAAGCTGCCTGGATTTGGTTAATTGCTCATAGTTTTGTTTTCATTGCTTTTTTGTCATGTAGAAAAAGAAAAAACAAAAACTACCGATCTAAG
>JAUZNJ010107839.1:0-46765 GCA_034780135.1 Jordanella pulchra | reverse complement strand
CTCCTGATGAGCTGACGATCCCCAGGTGTGCAGAGGGCTCCAGCCCAGGAGACCCACGGCGCGCTCTGCTGGAGGAAGAGTGGCAGAAGTCACAGGAAAAACAGACCCAGCTCGCATGAGCTGGCAGGCAGATAACAGATCCCAACAGTGCTTATTATCAATAATTTTGTTACACTTAATTAGAATAAATTCTGTTCATACTTTTTTTTTTTTCTTTGTTCGTATTACTCTAAGAACACCCCCTCATGAATAAAGAACTGGGTCTTTCAGAAGGTAAAGGATTTTAATACAAAATACAATGGAAACTAGGTAAACCAAAGACTGCCAAACATTTTATAACTGAGTGAGGCTGGTGGACAGGGGATTGTCAGTAGCTTTTGTGAAGTTTGCCAAAAGTAATTTTTCAGTTTGATACAAGGGGAGCTCTTCCTAAAAGCCCCGTCTGTCCCGCATTGTCCCTCATAAGCATCCTAGTCATCCAACATTTGTTTCTTTTTTAATCTGGTCACCCTAACCAGAGCCTTCTGGAAAAGAACTTTGAAAAACAACAAGTTATCCAAATGTAGCGAACCAACATTATAAAACCCAAAATGTATAAAGGTGTCCACATTTGCATGCTTGATGCACAGCCCATGTGAAGCAATTATATATTTTTATTAAACTCTGTGAGGTGGCCTGTCATGTCACACAGAGGATTGCGGGAAACCGCATAGGTTAGGAGCTATGAGTGTCAGGGGGGTCCCTATGCTAACTGAACTGTTGAAAGGAAGGAACAAGCTTAGTTTTGCTTCTTTCTTCCTTAACACCTTACTTCCCTACTGTTAGGACAACACTCATCATGGTGCCCGCTGATGCTTCTCTGTTTTGGCTTGTGTCCTTAACAATTTGACTCTTAGTAAAAACATACATGGGATGCCCTCCCAGAGGACCTTTAGAGGAAATAAATCAATTTACATTTTCCTTTGATTCTTTTTAAACAATCTGGTTATCCTGTTTAATTCTAGGTTCTAAACCCATGTAAGTTAATGGTTGTCCACAAAATTTTTCCTCAAAGGTTGGGGGATTTTATACGTGTATTTAGATGAAAACTCTAAAACACAGGGATATTCAGCATGAGTGGCTGGGTTGAAATAATGCAAACAAGGATGACATTTCTGTGTAGCAAAAGAGAAAACCTGAATTGAAAAGGAGTCTGAACTGAAGGATGACTGAAACAGAAGGCTTGGGATATTAAACCATTGCCACCTCATAGCTCATATTCAATCCAAGAAGTCCTTTCTCCCTACCGCAAAGATTTTTGCACTGAGACTTTAATTTAATTGTGTTTCCTGCAGTGGAAGGGGGAGGAGAAAAAATCCCCCCACTTATTTCTGAAAATGTTTCTACTGTAATAAAAAAGTATAGAATAGTTAACATGGAAAAGAAAACAATTACGATTTACCAGTTTGGTTTTCCTTAAACGCTGCAGGTCCCATTGACTTGTATCCATGAGGTTTGGGCTCCAGATCCTCCTTTTGCTCTGTATTTCTACCACATATCATGCCGGTAAAGCAGGATGGATTGTTTTCAGAAACCATAATCTCTATTTTTACCAGCAGCTTGGCTATCTCATCTGGCTCTGACATACTCCTTAAACAAGTGTGGTACCTATTTTCAACAAAGCTGTCATGGGCTTTTAGATCTTTTAGTGCACCCTCACATTTTTCACCTAAACTACGAGTCACAACGGTCATTACATAAGGAAGTGAGTCTCTGCCAAAGGTCTTTTCCAACCATTGCAGCCCTGATTTGTAATGACTCATATGAAAACCATTTTGGATCAGCAAAAGAAAGGCATTGATTCCCTTATTTAGGGTTATTTCTTCAATGTGCTTATTGTCTTGTTGGCCGAGTAGGTTAATAACAGATATATGCCAACCACACAAGTCGTATAGCATGGATGAAAACTTTGTATGCTCCTTATGCTGTATTAAGATGTTTTTGGATCCAGTCTCAATTGAACTTGTCTCACCACATAATACAATGGTAAACTCAGCATCATCTAAAACAAGGAAAAAAATATTTTTTTTTACCACAAATGAAAAAAAAGATAAATGTTGTTTCAGGACAAATAAGGAAAACAAATGAGTTTTTATTTTTCTTCATACCTGTGGCAGCACTTGCTACTGTTGGTCTGTCTTCCTCCGTAGAGCACTCTGTTAAATAAATTCACACACTTGTTTATAACTTCTCAGGTAATATAGTTAAACCTAAGTGAAATGCAGTAGTTTTAACGATTGATCAATACACACTGAATGATGTTACCTCTCTCTTTGGACACAGGGGAGGCTGAGCTGTGGTTGGCCTCGTCCTCTGAGCTGCCATCACTCTGCTCTCTGCATATGGCCTCTTTAGGTTTGTCCATCAAATCACCTATCAAACCAAGTATTTGTTAAAACTAAATATAGTCTCCCTGGGTTTGCTTGGGTGTTGGTTTTATTAAGATCCCCATTAGCTACTGTTAAAACCTTTTTCTATTATGTTGCTAGTATTGCTAGTATGACCAACGCCTGTCTCCTCCCTGTTCTTATGATCCCGGCAGTGACAGATGCCTGTGTCTGCTGGCACGCTGGTGGCTCTCAGGATTCTGGGCTGGGTACTTCAGTCGTTGCCGTGTCATTCCTGGTAGCAACCAGCCCGGGCCTGGGGGAGTGTGCACCCTGGACCTCGGACCCCTGGGTTCTAATCAGGGTCCGCCTTGGGAGTGACAGCTGCTGGCAGAGCCCATGGGATCGCTGACACAGTCCCATGGGACCTTAGCACTTTGACCTCTGGGGTTGGGGCTCCTCAGGGCCTGGACATCTTTGGGGTTTGGCCCTTAAGGGGCAGGTTCTGTGTGCTCTCATCTGCCCCTCACTGGTGGGTGTGGCCCTTCTTGTGTCTGCCCTCCTTGTGTCCCAGGACCTGGGGTGATTTTGGATGTCGGGAGCTCGCATTGCCTCTTGACCATCCTAGGCCCTGTAGGATGGGTCTGGGTTCGCCCACACCTGCTATTGAGCATGTTTTACCCTTTTGTTATAAATAGGCCAAAACCTTGTTTTGTGTTTCACAGGAAGAAAAAATTATCTCAGGGTTATAGGTCTTTATTTGTTTATGAATTCAGAAAACCCAAAACTGTTATCTGGAGTCTTCAAAAAAGAAGCTGCTTAGTCAGTCACTTCAACTGGATGATATTAAATTTCCCTCTGATAATAATGTTGAAAAAAACGTAATGATATTTCTGATAAGAATCTATAATTTAAATCCCACATTAGTTACTTTGGTTATTCTTAGAAATGCTTATGCTTAGGCTGCTTGTATACATACATTCCTCTTCTATTCTCCAATTTTGTGTTATTTGTTAGTTCAAGTTCTAAGTTTTTGTTCTCTTTTTTTTGTCATCGTGCCTCCGCTGGCCCAGTGATCTATTTAGCTGTGACACCACCCTGGAGGGAGGCATCAGCTGGGTTGCTGCTGTCAACAACTTTAATTACAGATAAAAGAGTTGGGCCTGCATTTTAGTTTTTGGTCCTGTTTCTCCCCTACATATATAGCCCTTTCCCACTGGCCAAAAAAAAGAAACTTTAAATGTGCGAACAGTCAGCTTTCAGTTGCAATATGAACACCTCACTGACCCACTTTGAACCGCCACTACACAGCAAGTAAAGCAGGTTAAAATCTCCTTCAAATGACTCAGCTCTGATCGGCAAACAGTGAAAACACCATACCCATTTCAACCCGCTGATTTACGTGATTCCCTTGAGTGTAATGTATGCATGTCATAAGTCGCATCTGGTATACAAGCCAAAACAACTCTGCTTACATTTGATAAACATGGTGCAGCAGTTGCAAGGGAGATTTGGAGGGACATAAGAGATAAACAATAAAGCACACTGAATACATCCTGGCTACCTTCCATGTTTCTCTCCATCATTTAATTTCGTTTGTCTCCTGAAGCTGAAGACGTGCCCTGCTACTACTGTTCTATAGTTTTACTCAAAAATCTATACTAAACAAATAAATGTGCTAAAATTTCCATTACAGATGTAGATAATCCTTACATTATCCTTATAAGCAACATTTAGAGGAAATAAAAAAAGTAGAGATGTGCTAATCTACCAAGATGACGAATTTGCGGTGATCCATCACCACAAAGAACATAAGAAGTATACATTTTTTACGTTAAAAGTTTTGTTTGCCGTTGCGTTAATTTTCAGTATTGTTACCTAAATTACTATTTACTTTCAGAGGAATTACTAATGCACTCATCTTGTTGTGTTCACCCGTCCATGTCTATTTTTTTAGACTTCCATTTTGACAAGAATTTCTCCAGGAAATATAACAACATTTTTTCGTCAAAAATTTAATGTTATGATACACAAGCAAAATTTCCACTTCACAATTAAGTCTAAAATTGATTTCTTTACACAGTGTCTATCAACACTTATGCAGTATTAAAGTTCTAGAATGTCTACAATCAAAGACAATGCTATACTTACAGTTTTCTTGGTTTTGTCAAATTAAAGCAAAAACATTAGAGTTTGTAAGTGTCCAGAGTTTAGTTTGCTGAATGATTTTCTTGCTTTTATGGAGAGAACATAAGCCTTGCAGTCAAACTGGTTATACAAACACACACCCTGTATTATACATTTGCATTATGCATAAAAACGGCACGTCACCAGACATATTTTGGGACGGATGAGTTAAAAAAAAGATTATGATGCATTTTTCTAGTTTCTACTTTCTTTTTGTTTTCAGAGATAGTGTTGACAATCTATGTCTCAAATAACTTAAACATGTGGAGAGTATGAGATAAATCTCTTACTGTTTGTGCATTTTTTTTTTCTAACATTTTTTGTTGTCCCAGGGTGATAGAACCTGCACAGGGTGTACCCTGGCTCTTGCACCTTTTTTTACCTTTTTGTACTTGAAAATATACAGATGATGCCTTAAAATCAGAAGGTTGTGGCTTCATTTCATTATGTCAACTGTATGTTCGTCAATTTCATTTTCATTTGATTACATTTATTTAATAGGGACAGTGCATATTAATGAATGTCTACAATGTAAATATGCCAGATTGTGGCACTTCTGCTGATTTATATCAGCAGTAGTATATATATATATATATATATATATATAAGGAGGTGACTAAGAGAAAAACAATAGACAGAAAGACCAAGCATTATACATGTGTTTAAATAAACATACACACATGCACAGTTTTTCTACGGGAAAACAGGTTAAGGGGGAACCCTCCTGCCCAGACAGGAGGTTTTTCTCCGCACACAAAAGGGATACCAGGGTTTCTATTGTTTGGAATTGGTGGGTACCTGGCATTTCATGAAATGTGGGAGGTGTCTGGTACAGTTTCGTCCATTGTAAGTCTGCCCGGCATGTATGAGGGGATCTGAAGCACTGTCAACACTCAGACTGAGATGTTAAGGGAGCAGAACTGGATGTGATCCTTGCACAGGATCAGAGGCTGGCAGCGGTGCCTGGACTCAGAAGTGAAATGGCATTACCTGGGAGAAAGTTTTAAGCTTGGATCTTGGCAGAGTGGTCTTAAATCTGTTCAGTTTGGATTTCATCATGGTGAGACCAACGAAAACTCTCAAGGTTGAAAGGAAAACTTATAGCCAACCTAACCCAAACAATTTGTTCATATGGCCTTCGAGAGGCCTTACCTGAAACTCTCTTGCGATGAAATATAAACATGAGGCTCTGCCCTCTGCCACCCTCCCTCCCCTGAAGATATCTGTGAATTATGTAAGTTGGCAGACAAACTGTTACAACTGTCAGTGACATTGACCCTACTTCATTGACTTACTTCGCACACACATATGCACACACACTGATGCTCAGATATTATACATGCACCTCTCATCCTTCTCCACCATTTCATGCAAGATGTTGTCTTTGTATCAATGTTGCTTCTTCGTACTTTTTGAGGCTTTTTGCAATCTCAAACTGGACCCTGCTAAGGATAAAGTATGAAATATGATTTTTTTTCCTCCCCTCACTCATTGTGATCCCCTTCTCTTGTTTTTTTAACTGCATGGGCAGAGCCTTTTTTTTACAGCAGTAAGGCCTTGGACACCTTGTCCACTCCATGTGTAATGTCTGTGTACTGTCTTTCTGCGTGTGTTGTCTACTTGGACTGGTTGTACCTAAACTAAATTTCCCTTTGGGGATCAATAAAGTATAATTGAATTGAAATTAATACATATGCATAACATATTTGTATGCATGCACATACACACACACACACACACACCCACACACACACACACACACAGATCAACAATTTAAGAATAAAACAAAGCTGCTCTCTCATTTGGAAGACCACATGTACTTTATGGCTTAATGTCGGCAAGAGGTCTCTTCTTTCTCGGTGCGTGCTGCCAAAGTAATTTAAATGAACGCACTTTTGTGGTATCATTCTTGGAACCACTTTTGGGTCAAAGTAGTAGTGATGTCAGAGCCTCTAGTTTGAGTTTTGTAGTGTTCGGGAACTTCTCAATGATGATACCAGTGGTATGGACTTAATTTTCTTCTCAGTTTGTTTTCTGAGTTTTCTTTTCTTAGTTTTCTTCTCAGAGAAAAAGGGCATTTTGTATCTTAATTCAACAGCTGTGTTTTGAAACAAAGCAGGTGTATACTGAACTGAGAGAGTTTTACCAGCCTACCACTAGCCTTCTGCTCCAGCCAAAAGAAGCAGCTCACATCAGCAAAGAGTGTAACCCAGTAAAAGTGTATTCAGTGTGAATACAGCTTTATACATTGCATTTACTGAATCCTTTAGATATTTTGGTGACAGCTCTGATAAGACAGAAACTATAAGGACTGAGTTGTTTTCCCCCTTTAGGAAGTATTTAACTAAATCAAAAAGGGTGTACCAGTTCCTTTATTTGTATCTAGATTACCAACTTTAAATGGGCCGATGGGTAAAATGAGCTGCTATTTCCTGTCTATTAATAGAAAAAAGCCTTATAAATTTGTGGAATGTTGGTTTAAAAAAAAGCTGTTGCATGAACTTCAAAGTTGTTTAAATAAAAATGTATTTGTTGTAAAAAAAAATTTAAAAAAAATGGTTGCACGATAATGAACATAACCTTGTAGAGGAGAGGTTGCTGTCTAAGACAGTTAAAGACAGTTATTCAGGGTACTTCTACTTTGTCCTCTGAAATCTGCTCTATTGAACTTTCATTCTGTAAAAAGCTTATCGTTGCTGCTCCCTGCTGGCTGTTGTGTTTCAATGTAGTATTCATGCCTACTGGTTTATAATTTTTAAAAAATATTTCAGTCAAGGCCAGTTACTACGTTTTTTCATTGAATAATATTTCAGACAGAATATAACTGAAATAAGGCCAAGTCAGTAAAGAAAAAAATGTTCAGAAGTCAGATGTTAAAAAAAACATTTGAGCATTATTCTCTATATGTGGCAAGGTGCAAACTACAGAGGGCCCCGGGCGGGATTTGATCCCACGACTCCCGGGTGAAAGTCACACACGCTAACCAGTCAGCCAAAGGGATATCCCCTTGGCCAAGTAGCCAAGGCGCATGATCATTTGGAGGCATAGTGACAAGACCCCACACTGTCACATATACATATTCAGGTATTAGAAAAACATTTGCAACTCATTTTTTGTTTTACACTTTTTGAAATCAGCATTGATAAATATTAATTTCTAAAATAGAAATCTTGGTGACATGTTTCCACATCTTTCCTGTAGTTAACAGGGTGTCGTAACATAGCCCTTCATGTCTGGGGGATTAAAGTGAGGATAATGTGTTTGCATTTGGTGCTAATATGAACATTTTGGTCATTTGTCTCTTGGCAATTGTGGAATTGTGAAATTTAAAATATTAGATCTCATTTCCATCTTGATAAAGTTAAAACATGACTTCTTGGAGCAACCCCCATAATGATTGATTTCAGTTTTAAAAATCCACATTTGTTGGTTGATTTTTAATAATGTCAGATTAAATAATACAAAGAGTGTGTTTTATCTGCTAAAGGCTCAATAAATATTTAACATTCAGACAAATTCCATATTTTCTGTTTTCATTTCCAATGTCTTGCTGAAAAAAAAAGCTAAAATCTCCTAAACCTTTTGATTTTATGGTCTGAATAAACCAAACCAAACTTGTGCTTTACCCAGAAACACCATGTAGATCTACAGTAACCCAAAACCTTTGAGGGTCTACTAGAAAGCTGAAGATAAAAAGATTTACATTTGTTTTTCCATACTGATATGTCCAAGAATACATGTAAAAAAAGACAAAAGAATGGGTCCACAAAGGGATAACTAAAGCTTTGGCATGATCAACTGGCCAAACCCAACATATGTCCTTAATGTCAGATATAAAAAAACGTTTGCAAGGAAAAGTGGGCAAATGTTAAGCTAAGATGTTGGATGTGATATACTCCTTTTACACAGTGAGTGAATTTTAGAGTCGTTTTAAACACAGTAAAATAATTACTCCTAGTAATGTTATGCTATCACTATTAGCAACAGACAACTTCAGTTGCTGAAACCAGCAAAGGCTATTGATTTTATTGTTTTAACCATCCAGAAAAGGGAAATAATGAAATATTTGATACGGAAGACAAAGGTTTAAATCTATTTTGCAGCAAGAAGGGCATCAGATAAAAAGATATCTGAAATAGAAACTGATAAACAATATTTCTATTCAAAGGTGGTTGATTTAAACATAACTGTCTTTACACTGATACCATCAAAAAAATGTTTCTATTTAAAAGTACATATTAGCTGTCCAAGGGAACCATCATAAGGTACCATTAGAGGAGTATATTATATATATTCTCCTAAAAGCAGTGGAATTAAATAGATAATAGAAATAGCCTCTCGCCTGACAGCTGAACATAGATCATTTCTAGACAACATTCTGGATATTTGGGTAACAGGAAGAGGGTTTGAATCAATACCACTCTCAAAAATTTTTCTGGGTTACACAAACATATAAATTGGTTGTCCAAATTCATCCAAGAAAAAGAACAGATTCCTCAACGTTATTGCTTTTAATTAAATATGGAGGCAGAGAATAAACAATATAGACACTTGGAAGGAATAGCAAGTAGAAGGCCAAACATTTCTCAGCTTGAAAGAGAGCTAGCAACTGTGAATCCAGAAGAATCAGAACCTTCTTCATCTAAGAGGGAAATTTGTGGTGAAAAAGAAAGGGCTAATTCCAGTCCTTAATACCAATTAAAGTCTCCCATGGTCTTACTCATATTGGAACAGCTGTGCTGTCAGTCTGGCTTAATTACTAACAGGCTGCACCTTGGTAAATGGCTGATTATTCTTTGCTTGGTGGAGACACTGACTCTTAAAAGTGGGTGTAGGAGACAGAGCTTCATGGTGCATGTTTGGTGAAGAATCTGTGGTTCACTTGTGCTTGTGGTGGGCAGTAGGTGTAGTTTGCTAGCAACCCAGCTAGCTTTAGACACCAACACATCAGCAGCAGCTATGGCTTTTGAGCTGATGTTTAGGTAGGCTGTGTTTCTTTCTCCATTAAGTTGTTTCTTGATGTTTTGTCTAATTGTTTTTCTTTTCTACCTACAGTGTGGCATTACTTCTGTCCTTATGGTCCACTGCAGGATGTGACTTTGTTGTGGAGGGTTAGTATCTATTTTTCTTCTGGGATACTTGTAGACATGAGTCATCTGCAGCTTCTGTGTTTCTACAGGAGTTCTTCAAATGGAGTGTCATGATCGTTACTTCATGATAGCTGTTGACCTCGCAGCAACTGGAGAAGCTCCTCGCTTTGAGGCTGTAGGTGAGTCTTTCTGCTCTACCACTCAAATGTGCTGAATATCTGCCAAGTCTAGAGATTACTTGGCTCTTCTACACAAGGAAATGAACACGTGATGACTCCTGGTAACTTTGTTTTCATAACTTTTAGATGGGACTGGTGCATATGCCATCACTGAAGATTATGCAGCAAAGTGTGGTTATAGTGTCAGTGTCCTCTCTATTCTGGGCCTTGTAGAGTTGAGAGCATCTTACTTCAGCTGTCACACTGAGATGGTAATGCAAAAAGCTGCTTTAACCTTTTTTGCAGAGGGTATTGTAAATCCTGACTTTTTTTGTGTGTGTGTTTAATAAGGTTGGTGGCTTCTCATTCAGTTTTAACCTGATTACTACCTATGAGGGGGTAGATGCCTATTATGCACTCAATAAGACCTGTCCTCTCCTTTCACCATGGTCGCCTAGAGAGGTTACATGTGAAGTCAACTACATGGAGGTACGCCTTAAATTATCTGTTATGGGGGGGGGGACAATATTGCTTGCATCCATTCAATAAACTGGGGGCGGGCAATGGCTAATTGCCAGGCCTCTGCAAATCTTGCAAATGTGCCAAGAAGGTAATCTGGCCTTATGCAGTTTTGTTGGAGCAGAAATGCATGCAAAAGCTGTAGGATGATTGCACTAAATAAAGTTGCCCACATGTTATGCATTTCTTTACAGGTATCTGTAAGGAGTGAACTTCCCTGTCCATCTGGGTTAAGTGATGACTTCAGCTCACTCAGCCCTGTATGTGTGTGTGTATATTAAAAAAAAAAAAAAAAAAAAAAAAAAAAATCCCCCCACCCTCAAAGATCAAACATGTTTTAATGCTGTACACCATCTTTCTAGTTATACAGTGCTTCAATCCAGGAATGGCAGGTGACCTTTCAAACGCCAGAGGAGCAGCTGGCACCCATGAACTTGTCTCAGGCTCGACAAGAGGGCTATGTATTTAACGTTATCCATGACAGAATAGTGTTTCGCACACCATATGGTCAACCAGACTCTTACAGCACTAAGGTAGGTAAACGATACAGATTACAGTGCAGCTTACTTGAGCGACGTTGACGACCCTCTCATTAGGTGAATGGTGTCCCAGTTGAAGTGGTTCATGCAACAGTGTTCTCACGGCAGAGCTGGTTTGTTGTTATGGTTGACCTGATTGCTGCTTGCTCCATGGGTGGGTAACTAAGGACTTTTTATTAAAAGGTTTTGATGCTTAATAATGGGGTCCCCTTTCTCTATAGATGAAGGATCATTTGACAGTGGCTACATGATCTGGGACACCCCAGAAGCACTCTACCCCAGTCTTGGCAGCACAAAGATTAGTCTTGGACTGAATGGTAACCTTGTGGAGCCAGCTGCTGCAGAGCAGGAGGGATTTATTATGGCAAGGTACAACTCAACTGTCCAAATCGGAATCCCTTACAATGCCAAAGGAGGCCACAGGAAGGTAAAATGAATTGATGGAAGGATTTGGTTTTTGGGACGGGCAAATTCAAATCTGGCTTATGATTTTCAGAGTTTTGTAAGAAACGGCATCTTTGAGTTCTACGTTTTCAACTTCTACTTGAAACAAACCTCAGTGGATGAGCACCATGAGGAGACTGCACTCCGGTTTCACAGGACTCTTGTTACTCCCCTTCTGCCATCTTCACTTTTCACTGAAGACCAAACTGATGTAGAAGAAGGCATATTCACAATCTACCTGGGCAGAGTTCCCCAAGATGTTAAGCTGACCTCAATCCAGCTAAACGGTCATGAATTTACAGTGCCTACTGGCGACACCAGTGCCTACACTCTGACAGAAGTTGGTTATCCCAACCAAACAAAGGGCTACACCCTGAAAGTACCATTGCATGACCCAATAGTCATTCAGGAGGCAAGTGTCTTTATGAACATCTAGTTTTTTAAATGTAAACCTCATTTTAACACTTTTCTTCAGTTTTCCAAAGAAAATGCAGCAATGTTGCACAAATTGGATGTAAACTACACCATGATTGCCACACCTGGAGATGAACCATACCACCACACATTCTCAGCCACTGCACTAATGGCTGTCTGTAAGTAGTAGTGTTAACTGTTCTGTCTGAATTAAGTATGGGGTTATTGATTGTCTTGTCTGGCAGCTCCTCCATCTTTTGACGCAAACTGTACAGCGTCTGGGATTGACTTCAAGTTGGCCCATCGCGCTTTTGATTACCTGTGGGACATCAGCATTGGTTCTCACCAACTGACACCGGCACTGGCAGCCATGTATGGCTATACTATGAGCAATAATAGCCAGAGGCTGCTGCTCAGTGTGCCATTGTTCACACCTGGCTACAAATACCAGGTAGCATTAGCAACCTGGATTTTGGGGGGGGGCTTTGAGCTATAGAATTTATTGTTTTCCCTTCTCTAGAATGTCTCCCTGAGAGGATTTCTTGGGACATTTACAATCTTTGTGAGGGATCATGAAACATTGGAAGTCCAGACTTCCACAATCAAGACATGCCTGTTTAATACAACAGAGCTTATTGGTAAGAATAATTGGCTTTTTCTGTAATGGGGGGGGGGGTTGGATTGTGTCTAAACCTGTGCTAATTTCTCTCTAGTGTGTTCAACTAATGGGTGGATGACTGTGGTAGCTGATCTTTCTCTATTCCTCCATGAGATCCCAACACGAACTCACCTCATCGACAGCACCTGTGTACCCAAAGAAGTGAATGGCACAAGAGTGCTGTTCTCTTTCCCACTTCACAGTTGCGGTTCCATAGTGAAGGTAGAACTGATTGCAAGGATTTTCCTTTGTGGGTGGAGCATATGATCTAAAACGCTTTGTATCCTCCAGCTGGCAAAGGGAAATGTGACTTATCAAAACAAGATCTACTTTGTTTCTAACAATGTTACTGAAGGGTATGTATCAAAGCTATAATTCAAAATGCTATTTGAAACAAATTTCAAATGTCAGACTCTGTCCACAGGATTGCTGTGCAATGCCAGTATCCACTAGCAAGTCTCCACCGTCTCTTCTCGGTTCACAAATTTGAATCTGACAAAGAAGGTGTTGGAAGCATAATCCCTTTTGTGGGCCATACAAAAGGTATGTTTGCTTGGCTTAAATTTGAACAAGAATACTTCTTGAATGTCCCCAAAACTCACCTTTTCTTCCAGTGGCACAAACTCCCACTAGGACCACTGAAGCGACCACAATTGCTCCTCAAAGAACCAGAACTCCCAACTTGCACCTGCCTCCTTTCTACCCATCTGCTCGGTATATTAAAGTTTACAGGGTTCAGAACCAATTTGGCCAGTTTAGTAAAGGTAAGGGACTAAATGCAACTAATCAAACTTTATGACTTCACTACTTGTAACACTCTTGCCTCTTTACAGGTACTGAAGCAGCCAAGCAAGTCAAGCAGTTTCTTCGACATATTTAAGGATTATGTATAATTTTAAAATGTAAACTCAATAAAGCATTAACTACTGAATGAACTTGGTGCCTACTTGAGTTGTATTGCAGTTTTCACAAAGCACTACAATCTGGGTTGGCTGTCTTTAGAAGCAGGTTGGTTGGTTGCAGTTTTAAATTCATGAAAGGATGTATTTGGCATGAAGAGTTGTATTCTGTTCTAAAGTCCAAAGCTGGTACTTTAGGGAGGGGGTGATGTCCTGATTTTTAACTCTGGAAGATCAAAAGTGCTAATTGCCAGATTCACTTTTTTTTTTTTTTTTTTTTTTTTTTTTTTTTTTAAATTTTGTTTTGGTCTTTATAACATTTTTTTTTCCCCCCCCCCCCCCCCCGGAAAACGATTGCATGGCAACTCGAAACGTCTCATCCACTCTAATGTAGTTTCGTCACCTGGCCAGCAGGTGTCACTAAAAACAAACTAGAGCTGGTTTACTATTGTCTTCAGAAACCTGGAGTCTTTTCGTTTTCCACGCAAACAAACGACCATGAGCTTCATAAAAACATTTACTGGTGAGTTTTGGCTCGGTATTTAATGTTCCGGTCCGGTTTTGTTAACTTAATGAGCCTTCGTCTTGAAACAGAGCAGCAGGCAGTCCGTCCTGCCACCCATCTCTAACAGGACCCTGCACCATCCCTCCTTCCTACCTCTTTACATGTCCACAACTCTCGACCACTTTCACGGAGACGCTCGTCCAGGTCAGTCACTGATCATCTAAATGATTAAGCTATAGGCAACATATTGTCCGCTTATGTTTTTTTTTTTTTTTTTTTTTTTTCCCCTTCAGGTTTTCCAATGAGTCCCGCAGAGTTTTTTTACACAGACCCCACTCTGCAAAGTGGGAGGAGGATCTATAATGAAGTGATGGTAAGTCAGTCTACACCTCCAAGATTTACATCTAAGTTAGAATGCAACACAAGACAAAGTTAAAACGGTGGTGTTGGTGATCTAAGGAGCCATGCCTCATTTTTACATGCTTTTTTTTTTTTATTCAGTTCAGCAGCACAGTCATCTACCAGGACATTTTTTAAGAGCACTTCAATGTCTGCTATGAAGAGCTTTATGGTGATACTGATTTCATTTTTTTAAGCGAGACTTGGCACCAGCTCACACTGCCAAAATAATAACCACTTTGATAACCACGATGGGAATCTATGGACCTCAGCAGAACCACAGGCTGACTTCTCCTAAACTATGCTGGAATTAGCAGTCATTTACACAAAAAGAGCCCAAACCAAACAATAATTGTAGATGCATTATAATACAAAGAAATGTTGTTGTAGGCTGACATTGCTGTATTAAAAAGTTACCTAATTGGTCAGAAGTAATAGTCTGATCTCATCCCCAAGCAAACTTAACACTTAAAATATGCGTTCAATAGATGAGTAATATATGTTTAAAAAAAAAAAACACATAGGATGCTCAAAAGATTGAATCCTAAGCATCCATATGAAAAGTAGCTGCCTGTTTGAGTAAAATATTTTTTTATATTAAGGTAAAATCACGTCTAATGTCAAAGTACTTTGTTTTGTCACTAAAAACTGCCGACTAAAATAAAATAAAACTACAATCTTGTTTTCACTCCTAACCAGGTTGTAAAATGCAACCAGCTCAACGCTCCTCTCCCCATCATGTCCCCCTGCATCGTCCCGCCAAACCACCCGGACCCATTCAGGACTGGACCACACCCCATCTACAACCTGGGCAGCCCCAACTGGAGCACACGGAGCATCCACCCTCAGGTCCAGCGGAGGTTTGTCATCCAGATCACTCAGCAGGAGGACCAGGTTATTAGCGAGCTGTTGAGACTGCACCACCAGGGGGCGCCACAAAGCAAGGAATGTATCAGTGCTGCACATATCTTCCCAGCTGCTGTAAAATCAAATCCTGTGCATTTTAACACATTCCTTCAGGAAGCGAAAAAGAAAATCTGCATTGATGCACCAGAGGAGAGATGGTCAGACTTAGAGTATGAAGCTGCTAATACTCTCATGAGCAGCTTTAACCAGGTGGACGATTACTTAATACCAAATAGAAAACCACTAAATGATCAGCTGCGGTTTCAAACCTCTGAAACGGAGCTAGAACAACATAGTTTGTCACCATTAGTAACTTGTGACAGCGAGATCAGGTGTGAGACCAGCACAGGTCCATCAGAACCAGAGAAGCCCTTCCATTCAAAGACGGAGCACAGGTCAGAGGAGCGTATGCTTACGGATCTGGAAGGAGATGCTGTTCAGGTTCTGCTTAGCCTTAAAGAGGCGCCGACATTCAATGTCAAGCACTGATGCTCTAAAAACTCAAGAAGCTTTTTCTTTTTAAATAATCTAAAAAGGTTGAGTACTTTATCCTTTAAAAAAACCAGAAAGTCTTCATTCCTCTCGTTTTACACGGTTGTATTTTATTTTTTTCATGCTTGTAATGTAAAAAAAAAAAAAAGTCCAATAAAAATGTTTCCTGTATAAACAATTGACTCACAAGATTTAAAAGGTTTCTTTTTTTATTAAAAGTAAATCTACTTGTACAAGCAGAACCCTTTTTTATAATTTACATTTTTCAACATATTTACATTTTTTCTACATAGTGGTTTACTGATTAGAAACCGTAGGGTGAGCTGTAGTATTCCTGAACAATCAGTTTTACATCTTAGTGAATTGGTAGCTTTTTCTTTAGAGTTCATAGTTGAGATTCCTGAAAGCTGGATGTCCTCAAAGACGCACCACCTGGCAGAAACAGCAGAAAGAGCATGACTCAGCATTAACAGCTTATGCTTACAGTAACACCAAACGTTTTTATCCAGAAATGCTTAGGACGACTGGCATGTGTCTTCACGGTTTCCCGGACACAGGTAATATCAATGCAGAATATTTGTTTTAGCTTCTGCAGGCACATATCTGTTTAGTTCTCAGTTATTTCAGTGGCAAAAATGAGGTGATTATTTAAAAAAAATGTTGATAAACCGCATTCATTCCTATGTAAACATACTCAGCGGTTTTTCATCGTAGCCTGAGTGAGCCTGTAGCGCTCCTTGAGGTTTCTCCTCCTGACGTGCTCGTTGGTGATCTCGATGACGTTTGCGGTGGGGAACCAGCCCTTCTGACCGTCAGACAGACGGATTCCTTCGTACCAGCCTGAGGGAGAGAAAGGAAGGTGGAGGGGGTGACAAACAAGGGAGGATTGTAGGTGTTTCTTTTTTTGTTCATGCAAGATAGTCAAAAGGAAATATTAATAAACTGATAACGATTCAAGGATTGAAAAGGGATGTAAACGCAAGCAGAGTGAAAGAGGGGGGGGGGGGGTGGGTGCATCAGTGAAACAACCAAACATTCAACTTATGAAACTATGACACAATCCTATATTCTGTGGGGGGAAATTAAATAAATTTGTGGTATTTAAAAAAAAAAAAAATAGCTGAGCATATTGTTGCAGATTTTTACCCTCATTGGTTTTGCGGGTGACGTTAACGAGCTCAGCGCACTCCAGGCTGAGCTCGTCTGTCTGCTGGGCGACGTACCGCTCCACGCACTGCACCTGAGGACAATCTGACACACACACAGCCATAAGTAAGGGACAAGACAAGGTCTCTGTTAGCGCCGATGCTGTGTGTCGTTCTCACCCCAGTCCTCATAAATCACCTCCTCTTCAATATCTTCTTTGGTGGAGCTGGGGAAAGCAGCCAACCATCTCTCCATGTCTGACCTGTTGATACAAACAGGCTTTGACTCGTCTCCAAACCTCGCATTCATGACATCTGAATGACAATATATTCATGTGTGTATATATTTATGTGTGCTTTTGTTTTAAAGCCATGGAAAGCACTGTGCATTTGAACTTTTTCTTATATTTCCTCCCCAGAACAGAATCCGAAAAGTAAGCAAAACAAACAAATACAAAAAGCAGAACCCAGTGGAAATTCCCATTTTCCCTAATTAGGAAATCAGACATTTTTTTAAACCGCCCCTTACTTGGACGGGGCTTTGAGGATCCGCTCCATCATCCGCCCCTGGTGGTTTTCCAGCATGATAAGGTTGAAGCAGTTCTCATAGGCTGCGCCACCGGTGGATTCATCTAAAGGCTCAGCCTGCACCAGAGATCGATGAGTGTGGTCCAGCACCACGTAACGGTCCGAGCTGTTTGGGACAAACCAAAGCAGAACTCCATGAAAAGTTTAATGGCTGTTTCAATAATGTTTGACATATCAAACTAAACTTGTCCTTTTATGCTGCTGAAGAAAAAAATTGTGTTTTTTTTCCTTCCTTTCTTCAAATTTCAGAGTTGGAATAGATTAGGAGGGTTTTTGGTGGATTGCTTTAAAATTGTATGTTCTTTGTTTAAGGTTTTGCGACTCCTACAAGCCTGGCTTAAATTTGGACCGTTTCCTCCTGACAGGACTGCTGTATCTGTCAGGTCTGTAGGCCACCTTGTTCAGAGAGACTTTTTTAACTATAAGTACAAACTATCTTTGGTTCTGAATACACAGCATGTCGATGGCCACCCTAAAACACTGGCTTTGTTGTCCCTAAACTAACTTGCTGGTAAACATAGAGTTAATTATTTAGGGTCAACATATTTTTGTATCCAGGTTTGGTCTTCAACCTCCATGTTTCCCAGGTAGCACTGTGTTATCAATCTTCCCCCTTTTCTTCCAGATGTTTTGGTTGCCCTTGCAAACACTACAGTTGTAGTTTTCTCTGACAACAGGACATGTATCCCTTCATAAATATTATGTCTTGTCCTTGAGTGCTATTGCAAGCTGCAATCTACCTTATTTCAGTCCTTTTTGGAATAATGGCTTCTTCTTTTCTGAGTGGCCGTTCAGCCTATGTAGGCCCCGGGGCTTATGATGATCACCCTCTTACCAGCATTTTTGAACCTTTTTTTGACAGTTGATGCACATATTTCACAACACGGCCATATTTAACAAATAACACAAAATAACTGAAACTGTGTTAAGAGTTTGCAAAACGAATTAAAATGGACTGACTTTTAAGAGAGTGTGCTTAGTTTTTGTTTGTGTCTTCATTAATATGAGGTCTTTTTTCATATAAGGTCTAGTTTCCAGTTGCTGTTATAGTTTTTTTTCATTGTACTTCATTACACCAACAGATGGCCTTTGTGTTGCTGCAATGGTCTGAATTGGAAGAGAATAATATAAAAAGGATCTGAATATTCTGCCAGGAATTCTATTAGTGACCGTAAATAAATGAAAGTAGAAGTTTAGTCTGATTTCCTGTCAGATAAAGAGTTGGTTGCTGTTGTAACTTTTAGCGCTTGAATTGCTCATAGATACATTTTCTTTTTTCAAGTATTTCTGTTGTACCTTTTCTTGTTAGTTATTAGTAGTCGGTCATTGAAGAGGAAGAGATAGACAGCGGAGAACTTGGCCCTCATGTTGACAAATGTTTTTGTTTTGGACATTTCGTGGAGCTCTCCTTTCTTCTCCAGTGAGCGGGTCTCAGAGATGATGGGGATACTCTGGTGAGAACAGAAGACCGGCCTTAGCTGTTTAATCTGCGGACGGACATATTGACGGTTTCCTGGCTAATCTTACCTTGACCTTATCGAACTCCAGCCTATTGAAGATTTCAATCAGCTCCTCCATCTGTCTCATCTTCCCCACATCTCTGTTGCAATCTTCAATGATCTGCGAGTCAACAAAAGTCAATCTTTACTTCGCTTTCATCCACTCACAGGTTTGTTACTTTTACTCTGAAGGTCTCACAACTTCCTGGCTGGACTCATTCAGCGGGAACAACAAATGCTAACATTTAACATTACCGGTGACATAAAGCATGAAGGAGGTAAAGTCAGGTGTTCATGTGTGCAGAGGGAAAGTGAGGGGTGTTTACCTTAGAGACAGAGGCCAGAGCCCTTGAGGCGGTCAGCTCCTCTGGCGTCCCCTCCTTTGTTCTCTTCAGGATGTTCTGAAAGAACAAACAAGCTTTGATTTATGCAGCTCATTCTCTGACATATGGATTCAGAACAGGTCACAGGGTGGAGGTTGAGTGGGTAGTATTATTCTGGAGGGATGACATTCCTCACAGTCGGGGAGCGTGGTGAGGAAGGAAATCAATGAAGGATGCCTCACTCACTGCTGATAGGGAAATATTTAAAGCATTCAGAGGCCAAGTTTTTGGATTCTTCAGCTCGTTTAAACCAGAGCAGAACAAGAGACTTTCTACTCCACTGATAGCTTCACCATCAAGGCTTTAACACATATCTGTGTCAGCAGGAGCACAATCTTATGTTGTTAATCCTGCATTTTTTTCCCCCCACAAATACTTTCAAGATTGTACGAAAAGTTTAAACCACCGTCATTTCTTGAAAGCTTGAGACACAGACACGAAGGCTTCCCTGAAACGTTTTAAAACTTTGCTGCTACTTCACTTTACTCACTGACAACATGAAACTGTGGTCTATCAAACCCCTAGGTCAGATAAACTGGATCTGAAAGTCAGGTCTTTAAGAACAAGAGGAAGAACATATTTTAAAACTGAAACACATGTAATTATCTCATTATTTTGACCTTAATAAGTAGATTAAAGCAAATATTTATCTGGTTAATGTTGGGACTATAAGTTATGATATCTAGCCTGCACTCTGCTGCTTTACAGACATGCTGGCTTCTATAGCTTTGAAACAGGGTCCCTCCAATAAGAGAGACGTATGTTGACATACACAAACACGGACTCTCTGTTTTTCCTAAACAGAAATATTTGCAAGGAGCCTTATTTATATTTCCAGTAAATAAAGCAGTAAACTGCAGTGCCTTCTTTAGGCCAGCTGACCAAAGGTGCAGCTCTCTATCCTTTATGCTCAAAACAGCTCAGACAAATCTTCCTGTGGCATCTTATTAAAATGATTTTAAAGCTGAGCCACAGCTTTTTAAAATTTTTTAGATAGATGTTGAGATTTCTGATCTTGGAAGCTTCTATAAAAAGACTGAAACTGAAATAGCTGCACTTTTTTAAGTCCTGTCTTTGCACGGTCTTCCTATATGCTCATTTCTGTGCTTGATTTATTATACATGTATCTTAATCTTAGGCTTAAATAACCTTCTACTTAAAATACTTTGACAATGTAGTTCATTTTTGGGAACAAAGGTTTAATAGAGTAACAATAATGTTCCAGCACCTGCTGCTGCTCATTAAATGACCGTAAGTGAATACCTCACTAACTACTGTCTCCAAAATACATTTTTGGCTGAGATTACTTAGGGCTTATGTATTGCAAAAGCAAAAGGAATGTTACATGGAAGTGGAGCTCCGGCTTCCACTTTGCATCAACATTTATATGTTTCTTAAGATTCAAACCTGCTGCTCACCTCGATGAGCATCTTTAAGCGTGTTATTCGCTGGAAGGGCAGCAGCAGGAAGGAGATGAAGGGCAGCCGCTGACACTGAGGCAGCTCCTGAAGACGGTTGATGACGGTGGCGAACTGCTCGTTATTCTTCCTGCAGGTATGCAGAGAATCAGATCGCATCGGTTTTTAGCTTTTCCTGTAAGTGGGTCACAGCTTAGACACAGCTGGGTAGATTCCCAGGTTATATTAATTCATTGTGACTCAAAAAGCAGTAAGACAGCTCTAGCTTCTCCAGAATGCTGCTGCAAGAGTCCTAACTAGAGCAAAAAAAGATGAGCACATGAGTCCAGTTCTGAGATCCCTGCACTGGCTGCCTGTCGCTCAAAAAATAGAATTTAAAATCTTTATAAGGCACTTCATAACACAAACCCAGACTACATTTCTTATCATATTCAACCAAATATATACCCCCACCCCCAGACCTTTAAGATCATCAGAATTAAACCTACTAACGATTCCAAGAGTCAGAACTGAACCTTTAATTAGCTTCCTGCTCATTGTAAGACTGCCCCTACCTTGAGTTTATTTAAAACAAGGTTAAAAACCTTCTTATTTAATTTTTTAATTCTATTCATTCACTATTAAAAAAATGTTTATTTAGCTTATTTTTAATCTGCTTGATTAAGGTTGTTGTTTTTAATTTTTGATCATGTCTGACAATCTGACAGATGGTTCTTACATGAGTTTGGAGTAGGTCTTCTCTTGGTAGATCTGGTTGCGCACGTAGTCGATGTAGGTGGCAAAGTTGTGCTGGGCGTGATAGTTGAGAATGTCGCATATGTCTGGGAACACTATCTCCTTGAATATGTGCTCTTCCAGGTCATTGAGGAACCTGCAGCACAAAGTTTGATCAAACACCCTCCCAGGTGATCCAGATAACATAAACCCGTGATGTGATCTCTTACCTCTCGCTGACGTCGCGAACCTTCAGGACGTTGGAGAAGAGAGTTTTCCTGTCGCTAATGATCATCGTGTCATTCAGTTCCCTGTTTTCCATGAAGTGGTCAGTCAGAACGAAGAGGGACCGCAGGTACGAGGTCTCTGACGTCAGGACTTCAAACATGCTCTACCGAGGAGGATCAGAGTCAGAGAGAGAAATTAGGAAGTTAGTCGAACCTTTTAAATATAGAAAAACGTAACGTCTTCTCTCCTGCTTGTTGTGTTTCCCGAAACCTTCAAACTTCCTGTTTTAGAAGATCCTTCGATGAAATGAGTTCAGGAATTCACTTCAAAAAGTCAAAAGTTCATTATTACTATTACATTGATTCTTGCATAAAATAATTTTTCTCAAGGTTTTTAGTTAATATCAAATTAAATCAATTAGAAAGGTGATTATTTATAAAACTGGATAGTCAAGTAGTGCTAAAGTATCTAGTGAAACTAAAAAAGCAATAAAGGAGGATTAAAAATCCTCTATTATTGATCTTATGTAACGTTTCAACAAGCTACATTTTAGGTTTTAATCATCAATAAGCCTGAATTATCAACAGAAACGTCTGAAATGTGTCACTTTGTGTATTAGTAATCTATATAATACATAAAATCACCACTTTCTGAACTGAAAAACTAATAACAAAACACACTTTTTAATGAAATTCTCATTTACTGACCTGCATCTGTGTTTAAAGCGACAGTCACACTAATTTAAAAAAAACGGATCCAGTATCTTTTATGTCACCTTTCAGCTTTATTATTTCTTTTTTATGTTACAGCTTCAGCATGTTGGTCCTCCTCACCTCCTGGTACTTGATCTGTTCAGAGGTGAGCTGGTCCAGCACCCCGCTGTCCCGCACAGCAGGGAGCTCCTGCCACAAGGTGCTTTGACTCATTGTAGGCACCGGGCTATTCCTGGCTGGCCCGCTTCCGTTTAACTTCCCTGTTATCTTCTCATTAAAGCGCGCCACCCAATCCACGGCGTAGTCCACGCTAGCTTTGCTGATGCTGCGGATGACGCTCTGTTGACGCAGCTCTTTCTTGATGGCGAAGTCGTTGTAGGTTTGGTACAGAGGCTCTGAGTGGAGACAAATCGGTGGGTTTTAGAGTGGATTTAGTCCGAGCAAAAAAACAAAACAAACCTAATGGCAACAATTATCTAATTCAAATTTAAACACAATGCAGATGATAGAGACAACTTACAACAAGCAGACTTTAAACTATGAATATAAATTAGACAAACTGAAAAACCTCAATTTGATATCAATCAACGATAGTTTAAAGTTTGACTATTATAAAAATCAAGCATAAATACTTTAGATTTAACTTCTAAAATATAAAACTGTTTCCATTCAACTGAAATTGAATGTTTCCTTAGGTTAAACTTAAAATCTGAAGCTGCTATTGGTTTTAGGCCTGGACTTTGACTAGGCCACACATTAAAACACCCTGATCTAAACTGTTCCTCTGTTAATGTTGATTCCTCTGACTGTTCAAACCCCCCCGGTGGATCCCAGCCTTACCATCGTTCAGGCGGAACTCCCGTTTGGAAGAAATCTCCCTTCCTAGAGAACGCCTGAAACAGGAGACACATCATGCACGTTTTCTGCGTATTTATTGATGGTGATGCAGATCAGTACTCCTAGCAGGGACAACTAGTTGCTGATTGTTGTCAATTGACTTTGATTTGTTAATCAAATGTTACACTACTTGAACACAGTAGCAACTTACCTATTATCTCGACTTTCTTTCTCTTTGCTGCTTTTATTCTCTTCTAACAGAAAAAGAAAACAAAAGGGTTCCATCAGTGCCTTGTTATTTGTTTAGCTAATGGAAATTCATGACAGAAAGAGACTCCTGACAAGTACAAACCAAACAAGATGGTGGACTGCATGGAGGCACTGCTGGACCTCCTAGAATCTGTGTTTGGAGGAGAAGGTGGGGGTCTGCAGGGAATCAGAGGGCTCCTTGGAGGTGACGGCGCAGGAGGCAGTGGTCTGGCTCTACCAGATAAGAGGCTGCTGCTGGGGGAGGTTCCTCCAGAGGTGTTCTCCTTCTGAGGGACCGGAGCTCCGTTCACAGGAACCCTGGGGGGAATGGCGGGCGCTGGTGTTGCATTGTTAGAGGGAGTTGCAGGGTCCAAGGAGCTTTGGGACGGTTTATCCCGACGAGCCGGTTTGTGGACATTTATTTGAGGAATATCCCGCAGATCCTTCCTTGGGGAGGATATTTTTTTGGGGACTTGAGAAGCCCCGGGAAGATGGAGCTCATAAATGCTCTCCTCTTCATCGTCATGCTGTTGGTTTTGGACAGGCGGAGGCTGAGGAGGTTTAGTAAGCAAAGACTGACGGCGTTCGAGGGGGACCGGAGGACTCTGCTCAGAAGGCCTTTTTGGACCCTCAGCCAGCAACATCGCCAAAGATTGATAAAACTGTAACTTCTCGTCCCTCACAGGAGCCCTGTCTGTCTCTTCTCCTCCCTCCTCCTTCCTTTCCCCTCCCTGATCTTCCTGTGCTCCGATATCTTCCCTCCTTTTCTCTGTGAACTCAATCTCTTCCTGTCCCTCTGCTCTTTGGACTTCCATCTCCTCTGCTGCTTCCTGTTCCTTCTCTTCTTCGTGCTCTTCCTTCTCTCCCATCTCCTCCTCTACTTCCCTCCGTTCTTCCTTCTTCTTTACTGCTGGTAATTTTGACTCATATTCTTCTCCCTGCTCTTCCGTGTCCTTTTCTTCTCTGCTCGGATCTTCTTCCTTTTCTGCTGGCTTTATTACCGACCCCCCCTCTACTTTCTGCTCTGTCTCTTCTCTCTGCTCTTGCACCTCCTCCTTATCCCCCCTGGTTGGACGCTCAGTTTCCTGCCCATCCACAGGCACCCATATGAGCATCATGCCTGGTCTGTTTAGGTGACACATGCAGGTGCAAGTTTTGCTGCAGCAGCTACTGAGCAGAGAGTACAGGGCGTCCTCTGACTTTGCTTCAGCTGCTCCTGCCCCTTGAACCTCCACCTCCTTTCCATCTGGTGCTGTAGACACAGAAGAGGAAGAACTGCTTATTTTATCTCATCTTTTCCTCATATATCCAATATCTGTCGTTTCATAGACTGAACATTTCATTGTTATAGTTCCTGAAGAAAGTTTTTTACACTCCATATAAGTTTGTTTAGTCAGAAATTCAATACTTAGATCAACAAAAAGTAGTGAAATTATTAATAACGTGGAAAAAAGTCATAAATCATTTTTAATAATATTCTTCTCCCTCAGGCAAATCTTCTGCAAATACAACTGCTTAGCAAATCTATAAACAAATCTTTCACCCGTCTTTCCTGTTCGTCTCAGCCCAGATGGATTGAATCCAGGGAATCTCTATTTACTGACCTGTGGTCTGTGAGGTGTTTCAGACCTTGAGATATCCTTGATCAAACCCAAACCCTGCTTTAAACATCTCTGCAGCTTTATTTTTCGTTCTCTCTAGTGAGTTTCTATGGCTTTATGAAGCACAGATGATCTCCAAAAAAACCTTCGCAGACCAAGCTGGGTTTACACTGAGAATAAATACTGCAAAGGCGACTTCTAAAGGCAGCTGGACTGAATTTGATTCAAGGGCATCAGAGTAGAAGGGGTCAAAACAAACTACAAACAGTCACGCTCAGATTTGCTCGTCCACTAAAGTAACCTGACAAATGTTGAAGTAGGAAGACATCGCAAGCAAATAGTTTAATGTGGGTGATTCTGTTTAACTGGGAAAAGAATCCAATACATGTGAGGATTTCAGCAGGAAAAAAAAAAACATCAGTAACAGAAAACTAAATTATTTTCCTCTCCTGAACTACTTCCCACGCTTCTTGTGCAGGTGGAGCCAGCAGCTTCAGGCTGCTCCTCCCAGGGGGACGTGACTCCAACACCTGCCCTGGCAGGTATCCAGAATACACCTCAGGACGCCTTAAACGTTAAAGCAAAGAGAGCAACACTGCTCCTTTTAAACTCCTCCCGAACAGCTGAACCCTTTAGCTTCACGTAAAGCTCACACATGAGAGCCGTAGGCGTAGGTTGGAATGTAGATCTACAGCTTTCCTGTCATGTTTAGCTACTTAACTACTCCTCCTCCGCCTGACAAGGCGACTTATTCCAAACCCTGAGTTGGTTGGTTGACTTTCTAAAATTGGTAAATACAAAACCTCATCCAGTAGTCTATAAATAACTTAAATATCGCACAACAATATGAGGTTTAAAACTAAACTTACATACAGAGCTCCAGGAAGGATCTAGAAAATGTTGATTAATTTGATCATTATGGTTCTCCAGGTTTAAAAAAAAAAAAAAAACACAATTTCTTTAAGTGGTCCAACACACTGAAATACCAAACTTAGCTCTAAAACTTGTCTTAGTTTTTGCATTTTAGCTCCTAAAAATACTTTCTCTTCCTTACAGGGAACTAAAACAGCAGGCGGTAGACACAGGGACTAAAAACAGCAACATTGTTATGATCCTCAGTAAAAACATGACAACCATCCAGACAACCAGAGGTTTAGCTGTGTCTGAATCTCCATCGTTTCCTCCGCCGTCACTAAAACTTGTTTACATGTTTTTCAGGAAGCCTGAAACAGAGGCAGGAATTTCACTGAATCATTTGTACCAAGAAGCCGCAGATCGTCATCAGAACTGGAAGCAAACTTCATTATCTTACTTGCTTCCCATCGGCAGCTGACTGACCAGTTTACGACTATCAGGGCATAGAAGAGGCGGGTGCCACAGCTGTCTGTCTGCCTGTGAGCTCCCACATTTCTAAACACTAAAACATTCAAATTATCACATAGATTAATAGTAAAAGAACAAGAAACTGTAAATGAAATGAAAAGTTTCTCATCATAGATCTGAAAGACTTAGTCTAGTGTTTGTGAAACCGCTACCAGGTTAGGCTGAACCGCAGGCTGTGTATGAAACGGTTGGAAGACACAGGAACTGAAACCAGCTCTGGGAGGGGTATCACATGAAAAGAAAGCAGTTTTCCTGGTAGGATCCCTGTATTAGTGACCACATGTTAGCTGGTTATTACTTCTGGTTAAAGTCTAGATCCTCCAATGTGTTGTAAGACCTGGATGTCTCCAATCAAAAACCATGGCTATAATTCAGCTTTCCAGTATTTCCCGGGCAGAATAAAGCACTACATCGCTACCAGAGACGGTTCTGGGTAAAACTCTACCCAGGTTCCCTTAAAATGTTCCAGAACGCAGCAGAACAGATTAACCTTCCTATCACCTGCTTTGAGCGAATGCTGTACCTGATCTGCTTCTGTCTATGTTCAGGCCTTCACCGTCCTCTCCCATGCTCTCCCTCTGTTTCTTCAGGAAGTGGCTCCTCTTCTTGGGCAGCGGCGGCACCTGCTCCGTTCCCACCAGAGGCTGAGCGCAGGTGGTGTCTGGTTTGGGTTTTATCTCAGGAGGCTTTTTCACCTGCTTGCTCAAAGCCATTTCTGCAGCACCGTTCACCAGCTGCTCTCTGGCTTCGCTGGAGTCCTGCTTGGTAAACCTCTCAGCTATTTTCTTGACTTTTCCTGGCGTTGTGCCTGAACTAGAGCCTCCGTCCACAGGAGAAGAGGAGGTCCTGAGCATTGATCTTGGAGTGATCTCTGGTTTGGGTTTGATTTCTGGTTTGAGGGGCGAGGTAGGTCGTTCCAGGACAGACATCGTAGCTGGACGGTTTTTCAGAGAAGAGTCAGACGACAGACTTGGATGATGAGTGTAAGCATGGGAATGTCATCATTCTCTGATGAAAGAAAAGAGGCAAAAAGAAAATGAAAATGTAATCAGTGACAACTTTTTCCATCAGGTAATGAAACAATAACTAACCTAGTGGTGCCATCCTAATGCAATCTTTGAATCAGACTTTGAGCTCTGAGCTATAAATCTGAATGAGGCAGGGCTCAGATGTTCTCATTTCCACTGAGCACAATACGCACATTATAACACAAACTAATGTAAAATCAGTTCATCTTAGTATTGAATCATTTTTGCATCACTACTGATAAAAATACTCCTTACCTCTGATTCAGTTTCTTCTATATTCTAATAAAACGTCTGACAACGTTAATTATTTACAGCTGAAGGTACACTATCGGTCATTAATCTGCTTGTTCGTTGTAAGGGACTGCTGTCGAGCCAATGGCTCAATGCAATCAGCCAGCTTTCCTTACAAAGAAATGATTGAACCAGTCTGATTGTATTGTCTCTGTAAAGTACCTTGAGATGACATGTGTTGTAAACTGGCGTTATTTAAATAACATGGACTGAACTGAATAAATTAGCTTTTGTTATGAACCTCATTTTTTGAGTGGCACCAGAGCAGGGGGGGCGATAACAAGTGTTTAACCCCATGATGACCGGTCTTGCAAATATAACCTTTTGTTTAACGTAAACAGCTAAGATAGCATGAGTGTTCCCTCGGTGCCATTTATTAACATTTAGTGTGGAACTAGGAACCTTTGGTAAGCACTTGTTTCCATTACGACTTATTTTATCATTGACCGTAATAAATGTTGTCACAAATCTATAATATACCAAGATTCCTATTTATTTTTAAAATGAGTAGAAAGTTTAGAAATGCAAATTTGGTTACTATTTAAAGGCAAATAAGCATATGTATATGCTTCAAGGGGTTACAATTTCTGAGTTGGCTGCAGAGTTGAATTTCTGCAGTAAAGTATTTGATCATTAAAAACTACATATGATGTGAGACAAATAACATAAACAGTGGAACAAATACAGAATGGTTTGTTTAAGTGAATAAAAACAATCCAAACTAACTTTCTAGATGTCACAAAGCATCTTTAATGTAACTGGCATTGAGGTTTTTACATCCCTGTGGGGGAACTTTAGCCCTGTTTGCATAACTATTTTAATGAAGACATATTTTGGGGTTTTTTAAGTGTCAAGGTCCTGTTGAAAGTCAAACCTGTTGCCTCAACCCTTTACTGGGTTGCCCCAAAGCATAATTTTTTTCATACCATCCAGACCCGGAGCTGCTATATGTCCAACCAATTAGAATATGCATTCTGACAAGGTTTTCTTATTCAGATTAAATGTACTTTGGCACTTTTTGATCTTTTAGCTGAGCATCATTTCTTTTTTTAAGTCTTGAAACTCTTCACCACTTAATTCCCCACCCATTTAATTTGTGATTTACTTTCCCACATAGGATCAGGTTGGTGTTTGATTATTTTTCCCTCTGAGTAGTGAAACCATCATGCTATAACTGCTTATCCAACTTCTTGGTTTGTTTTTGTCTGATAGTTTGATGATAAATCATTTAAGTGGGACCAAAATAGGCAGAAACAAACCCTGTTTACTGCATTTTATATACAGAAAAAAAATACATTTTTTTTTATCTTAAAACCTTCAGGAGTTAATCTAACTAAATCTAAAAAAAACTAAATCCAAATCTTATACTGTGAAATAGAGCTAATCAATGTTGCTTTCTTTGCAAAGCAATGTTTGGAAAGCTGAGATTACTCATAGTTATCTTTAAAGTTTCACGGATCCCTTATTTGCATGCAAACAATGAGTCCAACCTGGTGAATAGAGGCTAACTGCAGCAGACGCCTGAAGCCGACATGGTTGGTAGGACCCATTATTCATAAAGGGCAGAGACAGTTGAAGAATGAATAGATGGATTTATCACAAATTATGATAGTATTTCAATAAAAGGTTCTTGTATTTAAAAAAGGAAAGTTGGATTTTCTATCCAAGAAACGGGGCAGTTGATGGCCCATTTTCTATCCTACTCGGTTTGATTATTTCCATCTTTATTACAAGGTTATTCCTTTGGCTTTAGGTGAGAATTAATCTCATTAAGCATTTTTATAAGGCTAAAGTGAGATTATTTTGAAAAAAGCAGTGTTTTTTCTGTAATGCTACAGACGTCTTTGCAGCCCCTGAAGGAGAGACCCCACTTCCTGTTTCTCCAGCATCAAGCAGTTAGATTGACTGAATGCTGAACAGGGACATTTTTAATCTTTTAACATTCACACAGCAACATGTTCCTCTTTGGCTAATATGCTAGGGTTAGCTTATAGACATGAATGGCAAATATTGACCTAATTCATGAGCTGGGTGAAAGCACCTGACCCAGGATATTACTGATCCCATATTAGCAAAGCCATATGGTTGCTAAACTAAAAAATACCAAGAAGAACAATTTCTAAATTGACAAGAAAACTGCATAGAAAAAGATAGTATGAGATTGTGCAGAATACAATTTGTGCTATGAAGCTTATTTGTTAAAACACTGTAAAAATGTAGAAGCATAAAAAAAGATCCCACTGCACCAAAGAAACACTTAAAGACTGTGATCATTTTTTTTTTTTTTAAATTCAACAGGAAAGAAACACTTCTAATTTGTCTGACTGCAGGTGAAGCTCAAGTTGATCTGTGTTTGGCTCACATAGACAACAAAGCATAAACACCAGAGTAAATGTTTAGATTTAAAAGCACTTCTATGATCCCTGGAATACAAATCCTGCTGCTTCTTTCCTTTAAGCTGGATCTCAGTGTAGTTATGCAATAATATGACAGAAATCGTTGATATAACAACTGTTTCAGAGACCTATGTACTTAAAGACACACCTCTTTTTTATTGTTTGAGCTCTACAGAGATCAGCGGTTCCTTCCTTGTTTTTTTCCAAAAGGTCGAATAAGAAACCACCAATAAGTCATCTATTACTAGATTTATATCCAGACACCTCAGACTGACTTACAAAGAAGCCACTGGATGCTCAAGATGACAGCTCCTACTTTGAGAATCAAATCTCCATTTAACCCTTTAAAGGAAGCAGTCAAACCAAGCTTCCTTGTTATGCAAAGCAAATTAAATTTAGAAACACAAGAGCACTGAGGCGGCACCGGATGGTTAAATCCTCTGGAACAAAAGTGAAAGGAAAAGGAAACATACATTTCGAAGAATTGGCACCAATAAAATCAGGGACAGTGACCAGTTTTCACATTCCTGTAGAGGAAAAGCATTCCCCACAGCATGATGCCGCCACAATGTTCCACATTCTTCTCTAACGTAACTCTAAGGCCTTCAGAGAACAGCTGCATTCAGACTGAGATTTAATTACGTTTGTCTGGACTCCACTTATGCCGTCTATGTATCCTCTGACGGTCATCAGTTGCTATGGGTTTTTATTAAATGGCGTCAAAATTAAAAGCAGGCTGAAAACAGATGAGCTCCACATATCCACAAAATTTAAGAAACTTTCTATTAATTTTGCTTCTTTAAAATCCCAACAGCATGCGGTGAAATATACAGATGTGAAGAGTTTAAAGACTTATGTAAGGCAAGTTAGAAGCATGAAGGGATATTGGATCATTTCACTTGGGTGACTGAATGTCCACACAGCATAGTGGGGTGATCACAGCAGCTGACGAAACCAAACTAAACCAAACCAAGGGGGTTAGTCATCCTCTGAGTCATCCTGCATAAAGATACCACGGTGCTGCTTTTCCTTATTCTGCCTAAAATGCATATATACTGCAAGCGGCTGCAGAAGTACAGGAATACATCGAAGGAATAAAATAAAAGAAAAACAGAATAATCCCAAACGAACATAGATCCATTGATTCTGAAAAATCCTCACTGATTTATTTGACTCTATTCTCAGTGAAGCAATTATCAAAATAATGAGTAAACTGACCCATTTAGATAAAAAAAACTTAAGATTACTTCACATTTACCTTTTTTTATTGACACTTTAATTGAATCAGTTAGAGTAATTTTAACAATAAATGGAAATTATGTTGACGGGAATCATTTTAAAGTGTGTTATTCTCCTAACTATATTCTATTATTGTTGATTTTCAGTATCTAGCTTGGTGACTTTCTTATATAACTTGCATTTTTTTTTTTATTTTAAATAATATTTCACTGTATTCATTTATATCAACTATATATTTGCTTGTCTGTGTGTAGCACTTTAACACCTTATCTTAGCAATAAAGCCTTTTCTGATTGTGATAAATGGACTATGGGACAAAAAAGAAAGATAACGTAACAAGGGATTATTTAGCGATCAGATGCTGGATGGTGAGTTTAAAATAAAGATTTCACATATTTTAGTCCTTAGAAAGAAAATCTGTGAAAATTATAAAAGATATGCAAAATTTCAGCTAAAAGAATTAAATCTTTCTTTAACAAACATAGTAACACAAAACCAATCAAATATAACAGTAGAGATGAAACGGAATAATGTGATTTGTAAAAAATAATAATAAATTAAACTCTGAAGCTTTAACTTTGCTTTATGTTTCCAATGTGTCCTCTGTGAAGCCCTGTATATCTAAAAGGTTGAACATTTTGACTTTATTCCTACAAATAGAAGCTAAATACGTATGAATTTACAGGCTGAGCAAAACAGCTAAATATATCAGACCTCTATGAACCAGAATAACTAAGACTGGCTTCTCCCTAAAAAACTATTACAAATAGATCCTCCTGACCTGAAAGCATCTTTCAATAATAAGGTGCAACCAGTAGCCTAGAAAAGTGCACCAGCTAGTCAGACCAGTTTAGAAGGGCTGTGTTGACTGCTAATAAAGAGACTTAGTTTCAGGTTTCAATCAGACAGAAAAGGTCTCAATAGAAGAGTTATTGGAAGCGATGATCAGACACAATCCATCTTAACTTTGACATTCAAAGACAGTGGGTTGGATTGGCGTATAAGTGGGTCTTTCCCTAGTTTTAGATTCTACCCTCTGGTCATTTTCTATTCAGAAAGCGACATACAAAATTTAAACCAGAGAGAGTGTGTAACCCAGGAAGAAGGACTGACACGCTGTGATTGTGTTTCAATGGGCTGTTGAATAAAACAAGCCCCTTTCTTCTAATACCCCTTTTGTCTCCCTTTGACCTATTGACCCAATTAGTTCAATAGCTGAATCCAGCAGTTTATTTTTGTTTGTGTTTTTCTTTTTTCTTTTCTGGACTACATGGGTTAGGTCAGCAGGCTTTTACTGTACCAGTATTCCCAGTTTCAGAACAAGAGGGAAGCTTTTGACACATTTATTGCCGTTGGTGTGTGCAATAAAGTTTGTGGGGTGGGCAATAGATGTGCTGCTGTACATGTGATGAGTGGGTAAGCTCCACGCTGTGCCAAGGAAAGCGGAAAAAGGTGTTTCAGGAAGGAGGGATGTCACATGGTGAGGCAGGAAAATAAAATACTGCTGGGGTCATGTTGGCTGCAGCTATTAGAGGAGGATCTTTATATATTTGCTATTGAATTAGCTTCTACATATTTCTAAAAGTAAACCCATTCGAGATAACAAAAAAAATCAAACCCAAACTAGAATACATGCTGTAGCATAGACATAACTGATTTGTTACATTCAAGGGGGAACATATTCTTTTCTTTAACAAATACATGGCATAAAAGTCCTTTACTAACAGTAATAAAGGTTGATTCTTTTGAGAAAAGCAGGACAACGTGTGAAGTTGTGATAAGTGTCTCGACAGGTGCTCTCCACATGTAATAAATTACAACTAGCTGAATTACAAGGGGGATTTAAAAAGTCCAGTTTAATATGCTAAACGTTTAAAAAGAAAACTCACCGAACAAGGTTGGAAGGTTCCGCTTTGGTTTTTCAGGTCTACTTTTAGTCGAGCATCTTGAACTACTTCTCTTTGGAAAGTCAGAACGCCGCTCGGTTTATCCTCCGCTCCAGTCACGAGAAATAAAAAGTATTTTTAAAAAACTAAAAATGATATAATGAATGTCCGATAAAACAAATATATATATATATATCTTAGTTCATAATTGTCTGTCGGTCAGTCGTGTTGTGTGAGCTCCCATCACCCCCTTGTTGTTGTCTCGTCTTTGTTACGAGCGGCGTTTATGAGAGGAGCGGATGGGAGGGAGGAGAGGATCCTCCTTAGCTTCCAACTGACAAGTCATACGTAGTGAGCTTCACGGCTTCCGTTGGAGCTTTTCAAAATAAAACTAGTAGCCGAAGAGACTACGGAAGTGGTTTCAAAATAAAATTTTTAGCGAGTAGGAGAAAATAAACATTGGTGTAGCCAGAAAATTTGACCATTGTGTCTTGAGAGGTCAGGGATAGGGACCAGAACCAGTTCAGGATCAGTCTAAACTGAACTGAATCCAACAGGGAAATGACTAAGCATGACATCCATATTTTCCAAATAAAGACTAACTAAATGCTCCAAAATCCTGAGCTAATAAATAAATTGATACATTTATACATAACTGCTGTCTAAATTAAAGATATGATGCAAAATCTTCTTTTAGCTTTCGGGAAAACATCTTATCTGTTGCTATTGCCCACATTATCAGAGAAATTGTCCGTGATACTTTTATTCAAGAACCGTTCTGCATAATATTAATATTTACTGAGACCTTCATTAAATGGATTTTGTAGTTATTTATGTGTAATTACACAGAAGGCTCATAGTGTCATGTTGGGTTTGATATGTCTAGCCCACATGCAGAACACCACGACAGGAGAGAGTAATCGGTTTAAAGAGATTTATTAAATTCACTAACGGCAGACAGAATTGTCCCAACAAAGAGTCCAAAGGGAACCGGCTGGCACAGGAAGCAGCAATCACTGAAGGAGGAAGCAGAGCGGTGAGTTTGAGGACCATTGGAATTGGGAGAACTGAACTGACACTTCTGGTTTGCTTACTGTTTGAAGATTGTTCTGAGTCTTGGAGGGGAGTATGAGTTGTCCGGTGGGTTGAGTCTCTTTTGTGGTCCAGGGCTACGGAGAAGTGCGGTCGGGGAGCAGACTGGTCAGCTCAGATTAGTCGGTGACTCAGAAGAGTGTTCGGGCTGCCAGTCGTGGGAACCAGGAGAGGATCTGAGGTAACGGAGGAGTAGAGTCTTGGAGCTCGGGCAACCGGTGGGTAATCTCAGCGGCGTCACGAGGAGGAACTCAGGAAACAGGAAAACAGCCACGGTCTGACTGGTGGATCCGAGAAGCACGGAGGATCACCTGAAGGCAACAGGGAAACAGAAGTGTCGGTAAGTTGGGTGTGCAGGTGGTGCAGTGGTTAGCGCGCATGACCCATCTATGGAGGCCTTAGTCCTCGACGCGGGCGACCCAGGTTCGAATCCGGCTTGTGGTCCTTTCCCGCATGTCTCTCCCCCTATCTCATACCCCCTTTCCTGTCAGCCTACTGTCAGAAAAACAAGCCACTAGTGCCGTAAAAAGGTCAAAAAAAAAAAAAAAAGTGTCAGTAAGTTCTAGGCAACGAGGTGAAAACACAGAGACACGCTCAGGAGGCTTTGTGATACCACTACTGGCAAAACACTCGGCTCCGATGAACTGGCAGGGAACTCTTCTTATGTACCAACTAATGAGGCTTGATGGGACACAGCTGAGCAGCCAACGCCGCACCACACCTGGACCTTGTGCCACCTGGTGGAGGACGGGAGAACAAAGCACGCAGGGACAAAAACACAAAAGAGGCAGGGGAACCTGGATCATTTCAACGGCTGCCACCTGGCGGCCCAGAAGAGCAGGACATGGCGTTTGTGTGAATGTGAATGTCGTCCAGATAAACAAAGACGTTCAGGAAATCTCTCAGGACGTCGTTCACCAGCATTAGAAAGTCTAAAAGGCATAACACAGTACTCGAAATGTCCAATAGGGGTCTTGAACGCCGTCTTCCACTTATCCCCTTGACGGATGCGTAACAGATGATAAGCGTTCCAAAGATCCAGTTTGGTGAATACAGTGGCGCTGTGTACTGGTTCAAAGGCCGATGATAACGATGGTGGGGGATATTTGTTTTTCTTCATTTAGCAACATCTTATCTTTTGCTATTTCTTGCCCACGTTATCAGAGAAATTGTCCGTGATACTTTTTAAAAAAAACTGCTCTGCATAATAATAATATTTACATGGTAACTAATATTTACTGAGACCTTCATTAAATTGATTTAGTAGTTATTTATCTTTAATTACACAGAAGGCTCATAGATGACTTACAGAGACATATATCTTTCTTTTCTGCCCGGTGGTGAAAGTAAGCTGCATACCACTAAAAGATACAGTATAGGATATAGATATATAGCTCATATTGGTCTAAATTCCCCCCCCCCCAAAAAAAAGAAAAAGAAATGCACACATGGTGGCCACCCTTGGCTTCCCATCTGGTTCAACCCTTAAAAACCAAAGGATACAACCTAAAATTAATTTCATAATGAACACTCATAGTTATCACATTTTACTGGTATTTCTATAGTTGCATGTGCATTGCATTTGCAGATTGAAGAAATCCAAATACTTCGGGCAGTCATCCACCTTCTGCCATATTCTTTGTTAACAATCCTATTGCTCAATATTATTACCAGTTAGATTTCTGACACAGAGCTGAGCATTTAGCACACGTTTCACATTCCAGAAGCTTATTATCAGCCAGAGGTGTTTCATAGTTAACACTGAGTTAGTCATGTACTGTAAATGTAAAATGTAACCCATTTCAATACAACTAAAGTTTATTACCTTAATTTTGAAATCATAATTAAAACAGCAAAAAAAAAAGAAAAATTAATAAGTCCTATCGGTTGCTATGTCTGTCCCATTGCATTTCGTAATTAGATGTGTTTTTTATGCATTATGTCTTCAGTACAGGGCCTCCCCGGTTTGTGCTACTGCCGTTCCCACCTAAGATTGGGGGTTCAAATCCCTGCACCTACCTACCCTGAATCATGTGTGTTAACAAACATGAACATCCTCAGTGAAAAATCAGCTGATCCCTGCAGCCTCCTCATGAATCCATTATACATTACAAAGGCCACAGCTGTTTCATAGTTAACACTGAGTTAGTCATGTACTGTAAATGTAACTGATCCATTTTAGTAGTTTTACTATAGCATACTTAAAAATATATATAGTACAGTATTATTATTATGAAGTATCAATGCTCTTTCTTGGGTAAATGTTTTAGCAGTATTTGTTTTAGTACAAAAGTTCATTTTCAATCAGATGACTATCTTATGACATTTAAAGGTCAAGCTTACAATAAACATTAGATATTGGCTCTGGTACTTTATTTTCTAAATGTACACATTTCCTATTGCAGGCATTGGTTTCATACGTTTTATGTTAAAACAAATGTGATTCTGAAAAGTGTTTTTCATTAATGTTTTCTTTGTTTTATATTATTCATTTGTATTACCTTAATTAACTGATTTAGTCTTTAAATACCAGTGTAAGTTTGTACTTTTGTAGACTTTTTATCATATACTTTTTTAGTTACTTGACTTACCGGAGTGGTACTTGAGCTTTTAAATCGTACTTCCGTAATTTCTAGAATTGGTTCTTTTTACCATATTTTTTTAAAATAAAAAAAGATGTGTTGAAGTAGTTCTACTCTTACCTGAGTACAAATTTTAGGTATACTCTACCCACCTCTGGTATTAATGGTGTTATACATTCTAAAACATATTTTTTTAGTGTATGTACAAGCTGGTAACACCTAACCGAATGCAATGAGAATTAGAAGGAACTTGTCCACGTGACTTTTTTAGTACTTCATATTGCTGTGATGTCATAACAAACATACACTTAACTTCAATTGCGTCCCTTCTAATAATGTCTTGTGTGCTACTCCCATCTAGTGTGTGAGAGTAGAACATAAACTGTATGAAAATCAATTCAGTGTATTTAGTCCAATTCTTTGAATGATTTTTATCACTGAGAACGTAGAAGCTTACCAAGTTTTGATTAACATTGTGGTACAATATATTGAATTAGTATATGTTTCAAACAAAAACGTTTTTCTAACCATGTTTCTTACACGAGTAAACAAAGTAAACAGAAACTGAATCATATTTTACCCATGGATTTCACACACATTTCGACTTCCAAAGTCATAGATTTGACCTCTATAGCATCCCTCATTCAAAATTTTTTGCAGTTGGAGGAAAATAAAATAATTGTCCTTTTTAATTATCTAAAATAAAAAATAAAAATTCCCTCACCACTGAAAAAAACAACTGATACAATTAGCTGCCACAAATTAATATCTACTTCAAGATAAAATAAAGCTAGCTCGTGTAATATCATGTCAATTTTCATCAATAATTCAGTAATGTTAGATACTTTTTAGTTATTTTGAAGGGAAATTCACAGTAATCAAATCGGAATAAATCCATAAATAGCAGGATAAATCCAACAGTAGCAAATTAAAGGTTCAAAATAACATTTAGCAGATGGAAACTGTGATCCATTTCAATACGACTAAAGTTATTACCTTAATTTTGAAATAATTAAAACAGCAAAAAAATAAATAAAATAAAATAATTAGTCTATGCTATAGTCTAGTCTTGCTATGTCTGTCCCATTGCATTTCATCCTTAGATTTGTTTTTTTAGCAGTATGTCCTCAGTACAGGGGCCATAACAGGGGCCAGCACTTGGTTCTTGTATAAAACCGTTGAAGTCCATGTCAGCTGGATAGTACAGTGGTTTGTGTTACTGTCTTTCATGCGCGATAACATTGTTCGACACCAGCAACTATCAAAGAAACATCTTGTGTTCCAACATCCACAACCGCCAACTTCTATCACAATTCGAGATCATTGCAATTCAAAGTGAACATTTGACAAGACTGATTATGGAACAGTGAGGTACTAAGCCTCTTCACAACTGTTCTTTTAACCCTTGGTCAAAGTCAACATGGTCCCTGTGGTAATAGGAGCACTCAGAGCAGTGACCCCCAAACTTGTGGGGGTGGCTCCAGCAGATCCCAGGAACAACGTCTGAAGCCTCAGTCCAGAAGAGCGCAGTCCTAGGAACACTAGATACTGCCCAGAACCCTCAAACTCCCAGGTCTCTGGTAGAAGACCCGAGCTTGAGGATGATACAGATACAAGGGTGAAAGAGTGATTTTTTTATATATACATATATTGCACACATTATTAATTGAGATATGGGCTTACCAATAATAATAATATATAGTATGCTTTCTTGCCATTGTCCTGAAGGTTTGCTGTAGTAGTTTGCTGTAGTAGCCCTAATTTTTCATCATTTATTGAATGAACTGATCAATGGTTTGACCACTGAGGAGTGCAGGTGCAATGACTGAGGAGTAGAAAAGAAAGCGGACATTAAGTTTTATAATAGTTTTTATATATCCACCATATTGTTCCAAACTATAGATAATCTCCTGGAAACCTACAACTCTCATCTGTATCACTGTAAAGAAATGCATATCTATTCAATAAATGTGGGGCGCTCTAGCTGCGCAGAGATACTGCGGCAGTCGCTTTCTACTCGGCGGCCGCGGAGCCCGCTTGTATCCTTCCGCGGGCAGAGGAAGTGCTCGTAGACCAATCACGTTTGTGTTTACACCGACACCTGTCAAACACTTTCTGCTACATTTCTCTCTAAAAGGTAGGCCTTCTATGTGTATTTGGAGCCATGTCTCTTACTCAAATTTGTGCAAAGTCCACCAGGCCTGGGTGTAGTTATAGCTGACCAATAAACCGGCTCGTCTGTTTTGGACAAGGATGTGGGGATAGCGAGGTCCGAAGCTAGCTAGTCGGAGCTGAGGCTGGTTATCTGTCAGGCTGTTTTTTTGTATTTTTTTCAATTAACCGATTATCTAAAAGTCCTTGTGCCTGTGGATCTCTCAGCGAACTTGGCCTAGTGCGGTACATGTCAGCATAGCGCATTGAAACCATCAGCCAGGGTTTATCCATGTTAGCAGTGGTTGCTTAGCCTGGTGGCTAACGGGGACCAACCAAGCAGATGCAGCCTTTAGGTGCGTTGAGCTGCTCAGTCAGGATTAATGGATCTTATTCATCCGGAGAGAACTGATAGCACGATGCTACTAATAGCCCTTACCAAATTATCAAACGTTTGTCATTTTCGCTTTTTTTTTACTTTGTTGTTCGTTTTTTATACCTCCAGCAATTCATTACCTACAATCAATATGTTCGTTATTTTTTATGCAATTGCAAAGAAAGGTCGAGTTATTTTTAATGTACAATATTGATCTAGAAATCTATAGAGCTCTGGACCGATTTATAAAGCCTATTCATTTGTTTGCATTTGACCTGAATGTTTTATATGCTAATAGAAATACACATTAAAATGTAATATATCTTTTGGTTATAGTAAGCTATTTGTTTTGGCAATTTGGCCCGATATATTTTAAAGTGCCTGTTGAATGGGCCAAGTTTTCATGCATTGCAGTTGTTCTCCTTGTTGAATGATATATTGAGAGAAGCTTCTTAAATGTTTGTTTACTTTGTTTTTAGAATTTTATATACTGATACTCTCAGTTGTTATAAGATCACAAGACACATTCAATATTTCAATCTTCTCTAACTGAAAGGCATCAATCAGCACCTGAGAAATGCTAAAAACTTCTGAAATATAAATTAATGTTTAGAGCATTGATTTTAAGATCTTTGCAGAGGTTGATAAGATCCGTTGAAAAGATGGGGTTCACATCTAAGTATCGGCCGATCACAGTCTCCCTATATTAAGGAAATTAAGGCTGATAAATTGATGCACTTCTGCTCCTTAGACATCTACTGCTCAATAACCAAGCATCCAAAGCCTTGATAAACTGTAGCTAATCAGGTAACCTCTGCAGGTTGCAAGTTGCTTCTTTTCTTAAAAGATCTTTTTTTGCAGAAGCAAATTGACGGGAATTAGGGTTGATGGAGAGGTGAGAAGACATTCGGCAACGGTCAACAGGTCGCTGCTTTAACCCGCGAGGGCTGTGTCAAGGACTGAGGCAAATGCTGGTCCTTTTTTTTTTTTTTAGGAGTTGCATCTATTGCTTGTGTTTGTGTGCCATCCCTGGTATTTGCATGGACACAAGGGCATAGTGTCAACTTCATGTGTCGACCTTTTACATCTCATAATTTACCGTTTTGTGAGTCTGATATTTACTGTGAAAGCGCTACTAACATAAAATTATTACTAAATGAAACACAAAGTTAATTTTTTTTTTAGGATCATCCTAGCTGGATGCATCTCGTTTCATTTGCAATATTGGGGAAATCATTGCTGCATAACCCACCCGTCGTGCACAACCTCAAAACTCCAGATATGAAGAAATCCACCCGTCTTAGAACATTAGCTTGGAGAGGCTTGGATTTTGGCAGCAAAATTATTTGATGACCCTGGAGAACATCAAAAGCAGATGCATAAGAGGTTGTGGAGCGTTGAAGGCAGATGTCCTAATCTAAAGGATAACACTCTGTTTATTTTGTCCAGTCTGTGTTTGCAGGTGTTTTATTGGAATAAGGTTCCTCTTCTTTACAGCACAGTTTTAGTTTCTGCTCGAAGTAACGCTAATAGTTGTTGATGTTTGCCTTAAATAACTTCCATCGGCTTTAATTAGAGACTGCAAACTTTTTGAAGTAGCTGATGTAATTTCCTCTGCTCAGATTGCAGATATTAATATTTTAGTTGAAGCCTTAAAGAAACTGCTGCTGGTTGAGGTTGTGTGAGGTTAAAAAGCGAGTGTTTCCAGGTCTCCTATCTAATCCTCTTTGAACCTCTCAGGTCAAATGTGTTTGTTTTTTTTTTTTTTTAGTGGCGGGTTTTCTGTCTTGAAACCCTTTCCTGGTCTCATTTAGTGAGGCCGTCAGATGAGACGCAGCTCAGCATCTATCATGCCGAGTAGACGCATGGAGAAACTTTATCCCTGCGGAGGAAGCTACCCAGGCTTGACTGAAGCAGGGTTGGTGCCTTGTCATCTGTATCCACTGATTCCTCTAGAGAATTTCATGTAAAAAAAAAAAAAAAAAAAATGAGCATAAGAGTCAATATTTTATTGATTCCTTATAATTTTTCAGGAAAAGCATTTGCAGCATGTTATGTTTCTGTCAGTTTGGAAGTCTTTTTGAAATCACTTTGCTTTAGTTGAAAAGCGTAAAATCTATATTTTTGAACAAAAAAACTGAAGGTTCAGTTTTAACCAGCCTCATGCATTTAATGTTTTAGTCTTTTAATGGTTCTTTGAAAACCGCACCATAAAAGCTCGGCCCTGCACATATATTCATGTTCATTAAACCTTTCCACTATAGATACAAAACAGCCATAAATGTCTGTATAATTCATTAGAATATGATGTTATTGTCTCTATCAGCAGTGCACTTATAGAGACTTAGATTTCTCCATTTTCTTTCTTTTTTTTTTTTTGCTTTATAGCTTAGGTTCAGTTTGGATATATTCCTGTTTTAACTCCCCCTTTTTTTTCTTTTTTTTTAAGCGATGTTGCAGATATCCACTTAAATTTGCTGACATCAAATGCCTTAACTTTGGCTGTATGTCCTGAACTTTAGTCTTCAGTTTGTTGACATCTGTAAACACATAAAACAGGACATTCATGGCTTTCTTTGGTTTCCATTGCATACAGCGTGTTCACAAGTTTTGGCGAATGAGTGTTTTGATCATTTTATTCTTTTCATACATGCTGTCCTGCTCCAAGCTGTATAGGCTTGAAAGCCAACTACCGATTAAGTAAAATCAGGTGATGTGCATCTCTATAATTAAAAGGAGTGTGGTCGAATGACATCAACAACCTATATAACGTGTGGTTAATTATAAGACAGCTTTCTTTTGGCAAAATGGGTAAGAAGAGAGATTTGATGCCCATAAAATGAGGAAAATCTAGAGTGAAGCTGCCATGATGCCATTTGCCACCAGTTTTGCCATATTTCAGAGCTGCAACGTTACTGGAGTATCGAAAAGCACAAGTTGTGGAATACTCTGGGACACGGGTGAGGTAAGGAAGGCTGAAAAATGACCGACTTTGAACAAGAAACATAGAATAAAACGTCAAGGCTGGGCCAAAAGTATCTGATTTTTCTTAGGTTTTGTGGACTGATGAAATGAGAGTCACTCTTGATGGATCCCAGGCTGGATCAGTAAAGGCCAGAGAGCTCGACTCTGACTCAGGCGCCAACAAGGTGGAGGTGGGGCAGTGGTATGGGCTGGTAGCGTCAAAGATCAACTTGTGGGACCTTTTTAGATTGAGGATGGAGTGAAGCTCGACTCCCAGACCTACTGCCAGTTTCTGGAAGACACCTCCTTCAAGCAGTGATACAAGAAGAAGTCGATGTCGTTCAAGAAAAACATGATTTTCATGCAGATCAATGATCCATCACATGCATCCAAATACTCCACAGTGTGTCTGGCCAGTAAAGGTCTAAAGCAGGAATCAATAAAGACACGGTTTCCCTCGTTCACCTGATCTGGTTTACCTGGTGAAAGTAAACCAGTGACATAGGTATATATTTGTTTGTTTTTTTTTTAATTTGCTTAATAATTCTGCACGGTAAAAGCTACCTGCACAGATATCCTCCTGAGATAGCCAAGTCTAAAAAACCTCCAACTTCCAAAAACATTCATCTTTGATATTTAGAAATCTTTTGGGTCGATTTGAGAGCATAGTTGTTGTTCAATAATAAAAAGAATCCTTTCAAATACAACTAATACAAATGTAATAAAGCCCAGATGTGTGGAGTCCAGAACTAATATTCATGGTGCCGAAAGATCCTCCAACCAGAGCTGTGGGCCTCTGCAGCTCCTCCAGAGTTAGGAGTCAAGGCTGAACTGGATCAGGGCTGAAAAAATGAATCGGATTAATTGAGGTTAATCGATTATCAAATGAATCATAACATTAAATATTTGGTAATTGAATGAAATCATTAGCCAGAGTAATGTTACACGGTTTATTTGTCTCTTTTCTGTGGATCTGTGACATAAAATGCAACAAATTTAGTTTTTGTGGTTCCAGTCAGAATGAAAAATGCAAAAGTTAAAGAAAGATGCAAGGCTGTGGGACGGGAGGCAAGAAAAAAAAAAAAGTTAGTAGCTGTTGCAGTGCAGTATTTTGCAGCATCCCCCCCCCCCCTTCCCTGAACATTTGCTGGGTTTGTGTTTGTTGAAATCACAGAGGAGAGCTGAAGCAAGTAATAAAGGCAGGAGGAGAGTGAGGATCGTACCCAGGCAGCGCGAGGTGCAGTGCAGTGTGGTCGTTCTCCACACTGAGCCAGCCTTCATGCTGGAGCTCCACCTGATATACGGTGTTCACTTTCAACCTCTTTGTGCACACAGGAGCTGAAAAACACACTCACACTGAAGCGCCTTCGGTAGCCGCTAACTGGACGGACTCTCTGGCAATTGACCTTTTGCAGGTAAGCCCACGTCAGCTCGGTTGTTTATACTAGAACTGACACAGCTTGCACTCACTGGCTACTTCTGAATACTTGTTTTTTTTTCTGGGGGGGGGGTAAATTCGGTTGCATTTTCAAAGCTTTTCCATTCCTTAACGTAGTTTGTTTTCTTTGCACTGACGCTTTTATTTCTTAATAAAAGCACAGGATAGGTGCGTGTGTCAGACGCTGGGTCATAATGAGAAAGAATGCGTCTGTGGAGCTCCGCAGCTGTGACACGGTGAAGGATTTGCATGTTTTCAAATAAGGACGCACCCTGCAATAATGTCTTGGAAGATTATTGTAGGGAGGGGGGGAAAAAAAGAGGCTCAGCTTTTTATTTTGGATTTAAAAGGCAGAAAAGTGAATTCAAAGCTGTGCTTTGTTTTATTCAACTTGAAAACTGTCAATCATGGCAAAGTTACAAGAACACTGTAAGTTCTTTTATTTATTTTGTGCTATTCTTAGCTGCACCTTGAAAAAGGAATTATATGCGCTACATATTTTTGTTTTTTTCCCTGCATGAAGCCAGTAGCCAATAAATGTGGATCAATATCTGTAGATCAGCAGGCAGCATGTACACACACACACACACAATCTGGTTTGTTCACATGCAGCCTGTGCAGCCTTGAACCTCCTCGAGGAGAACAGGAGTGCAGGTAGTGACCTCGCATCACAAGAATGTCAGCAGCTTTTGTTTTTAGCCACAGTTGCACCCTGTCGACTCGTGATAACCCCTCCGTCCCCGAGGCAGAGAGAAGAGCGGGTGTTTGTCTGAGGCGTGTTGAAGTGCTAATTGGAGGATCTCAGGTGGAGAAGCAGTCACAGAGGTGGGGGGAGGTGGGACACACACACACGGTGTTCTGGGGTTTGGGTAAAAGCAGTCCTCAGAGCGAGCACCCATCAGGGACAGGAGGAGGAGGAGGAGGAGGAGGTGGAGAGCTGTTCTTTGAAATCAACCCTTTTTTTATTGCTGGTTGCTCTCATTCACACCTGTTTTCACAAATGTTGTGTTTTGTTTTTTAGTGGAAAAGTGGAATAAGTCTTGAACCATGAGCTCAGTGGCTGTGTTGACCCCGGAGAGCTTTGCCGAGCATCGCAGTGGTCTCAAAGACCAGGAGATAACAGGTAACAATAAAAGGATCTGTTGCATCCGTTGAGGATTTCTCCTCTCATCTTCAGTTTAGAACTTGCTAGTGTAGTTTTTATTTTTCCCTTCTCCTTTATCTCCTTGCTTACTGTTTTTATCTTGGCCTCAACGGGCCAGGTTGTGTCCCGGAGGATGAGGCCTATATTCCCACCTATCTGGAGGCCTTCCCTCCGCTGCCGGAGAAAGGGACTCCCGGGGAAAAAACCGGGGAGCCGGCGTCAGCATGGGGGAGCAAGATCCGCCCCATCAAGGCCTCCGTTATCACCCAGGTGAGGATTTCAGCACGGTGCACATCCTAATGAACCACTGCTCTTAACAGACGTCTAACGAAACATGAACCTACCTCCACTCAGGTGTTCCACGTCCCCCTGGAGGAGCGGCGTTACAAGGACAACAGCCAGTTTGGGGAAGGAGAGGAAGCCAAGGTGTGCCTGGACATCATGCAGAGGACCGGGGCACACATTGAGCTGTCCCTGGCTAAGGACCAGGGCTTATCCATCATGGTTACCGGCAAACTGGATTCGGTTATGAAAGCTCGCAAGGAAATCGTGGCCCGTCTGCAGACGCAGGTAAACCCACAAAAAAAAGCATGCACCAAATACCCGCACTGTAAGACTCCAGGCCCAGGTACTTAACTAGAGCTAGGTTCGGGCTTTGACTAGGCCATTCAAACACATGAACGTGCTTTCATCAACTTTTTATTTTTGTTAAATATCTGCTTTATTTTACGCTTTTTAAAGTAAAAAAAAAAAAATACGTTTCACGAAGGTGAAGCCTGGGTTTTCTTCTACAGGACATTTTTTGATACAAGAGATTGATGAGAAGGAAAAGATTTCTAAAATTATTTGTCTGAATATGTTTTATATATATTATTTAAAAGCCCCACTTGAGCTTCTAACACTGGTATTTGTTATAATACTACACGACTTGGTCCTTTATGCCATTTTAATCCCCTATTAAGAGCCATTGTAGATTTTCATGGTTTAGTTCAGGTGGTTATGATCCCCTCTCCTGTTCTTCTTGGTTTGTTCTGCCTTTCGACTCCATCCATCTCTGCATTAACTCTTTTCCTTTCCACAGAAGCACATTCCCACAGCATGATGCAGCTTTTCTTGTGTTTTATTAGTGTTAGTTTGATTTATTCAGACCTGAACACCTTCTTCTACATGTTTGTTGTTGCTTTTTTATTTTTTTTACAACCTTTCCTAGTTTTCTTTTAACTGTTTTTTTCCTCTTGCAACTCATCCATTAAAACCACATTTATACTTAAGAACCATCCCTCTTTTACATGGAACCTCGTTTAAAAAAAAAAAAAAAAAAAAAAGCTTTATTTTCAAATAAAGTCTAGTTTTATGGTTCCCGTCTTGTGAGGACCAACAAAATGTCCTCACTTTAAAACCGGTCCTCAGTGTGTTGGTGAAATCGGTAAAATGTTCCTCACCATGATTCATAGAATAGAACAGAATTCAACTTTATTGTCTTTGCACTGTCGCAAGTACAAGCAACGAAATGTAGTTGGCATCTACCCAGAAGGACATAGATATTTATTTACAGATGTACAAGGATGGTTAAAACAGAATGTTCTGTGTAAATATAATATCAATATGGCTATGAGCTATATGCACATATTATACGGATTATGCAGATTATACAGGGATGTTAGGAATGGATTGTGTATGTATTAGTAGGTGTATAATACAAGATAATTATATACACATTATGTGTGTGTGTGTGTGTGTGTGTGAGGACAGTCCGTGTTATTGTTCTATGGGGGGATGGTGGGGGACAGTCCTTATAGTTTGTGTCAGGAGGCGTTCAGGAGCGTGACAGCTGTGGGAAAGAA
>JAUZNJ010107828.1:0-20431 GCA_034780135.1 Jordanella pulchra | reverse complement strand
AAAATAAAAAATCTAATCCATTCTTAAAATTTATTAGACATACATTATCTTAATAATAAATTTCAGTGCTTAGAATGTAACATAGATTGGGATTAAGTACTGGCAGCTTATTTAGAAGTATGGTTTGTAACTGAAACCATTAAACATGATAGTAGTATTTTTTTCACCTGTCCTATAACATTGAATTAAATAAGAAAACACGTGGATTAAAGCAGAAAGAGCAGCATACTGTATAAATGCTTCATTTCTAAATGTGGGATGAGAATTTGTTACCATCTTTAATATTTGTGTCATAAGGTATCACATGATCATTGATGCTCTGTTTTTCTGCCTCATTTGATTAGATGCATCTATTGATGTCTGAGCATGGACAGTGCAGTACTGTGATAGCTTGTCTTAGTTGGGGAAGTTACACACACCTTTCTGAGTCTTCACTTCAAAAACCTCGGCTTCTTCACCCGATGTGAAATGTTTGAAGTAGGAGCAGTTTTTTGCTGCAGAATAAGGGACAGAGAGGGCAATGGGAAGAGGAGAACAATGACAACAAGAGAAACAGATATGAGGAATTAAATGGTTTGGCACTACCAACCATCTTAAAAAGTACGAATACTTTTTGACCTTTTGACATAATGTTATCTTACAACCACAACCATAAATATATCTTAGTGGTATCTTCTATGCAACAGACCTGTGTGCTTAGTGCTTACATGCTTCAAGCCATGTACACATGTGGAAGAAGAATCTCCTGTTAAATGAAACCAGGATTTTAACCTTTTTTGGAAAACCAACACTGTGGGTCACCCTGATTGCACTATATCCACTGCAAGACACTGGTGACAGCTTCATGCTGTGTGGATGCTTTTCTCCACCTGGGACAGGGGGTGCATCGAAGAATAGAGGGCAGTCCTGGAAATCACTTTCAGAACAGTAACCTTTAGCTTTTAGCAGGATGAGGATGCTAAACATAGAGCCTGTGCTGCAATGACACAGTTTGCATCAAGGTATCTTCATGTCTTATACTAGAATAAAGAAAGACAGAATTAAATTCAATTAAAATCTAAAGGAATCCTTGAAAACTGTAAACTAGACATTAAAATCTAGATGAAATCAACTCCTATGAAATGTGACACCACAGAAGATCAGCTGTTACATTACTGAAAATATTCATCTTTTGAGACCATCAGATAAAAAAACCCTTTGAAGAAAACTGACATCCTGAACTTGAAATAGCGTCATGAATCAGCACACCTTTCAAATAAAAATGTCCTGACTTTAATGCCCCCCACTGGCTTTTCACTTTAACCATCCTTACTTGTCTTTCAAAAAGAACCAGAATTTCTTTAGTCCTCGTTTCATGTATCTGAGGTAGGCACCAGATTCTAACTCCAAGCTTTTAATCCATTCTCTATTGACTGACCAATATGCTCAAACACTTTCAGTTTCAGAAAACACTCTGCTGGGAAACCTCACCAGTTACATAAAAAAAACAGGAAGAGAGATGTTATTTTTTTATGTGTTTTTTTTATGTGTCCATTAGTCCTTCTAGTAAAGAGTGGATGTTTTTTTTTTTCAAACTGAGCTTTTGAACATTTAACAAATTGTACATGTGCCATTCTCAAAAAATGACCATCAAACATTGCAGCCACTATAGTATAGTAACTGTAAAATATACCATGACCTGTGCCAATGAAAAATTATGAAAAAAACATACATTTTGTAAAAGCTACATTTGATCATTATTTGCATCAATTTTGATACATTAGGCATTTCCATATAATCTTTTATATATTTTCTGTCCCACTGATTATGCAGAGGTCTCAAAAATTCAAATATCATACAAATATAAATCAAATACATCACCAAATATATTACACTTGGCTTTAAAGGGTTAAAACACAAGAGAAATAGTAAAGATCACCATTACTTGTTTCTAAATTCCATTTCATTTTTGTTCTTTTTTGAATGATTTTCTGGGATTTGGATGTGAACCAAAGCAACCGTAAGAATAGGACATAAAAGCCTCAAACTGAATTAATTGTGAAGAACGGAAGGAAAGAAAATAAAAGATCATTAGATTATAGAATATATTAGGACATTCTTTGCAAATAGGAATATTTATCATCAATTCTTTGTATATTTTAAGTCTTTTCGAGCCATTAGATAGATAGAAAAATAGGTCATGCATTTTTTGTAAATTCTTACGCATTTATAGTTACTTTAACATAGTTGTGTCGTGCTAGCGGGGTAGGCATGAAATAAAAGTAACTAAAATAATTAAATATGCTTAATTAGATGCAAAAATTAATTCTGAATGCTTTTTAGTTAATTGTACATGTAACAAATGTCATTTACCAGCAAGGTTCCCATAAAAAAGCTGTTATTCTGAACAAAGCAAAGAAACTCCTAAGCATAGGATACAAATGCTGCATAATGTTAAGTATTTTCAGCCCGTTTCAAACAAACCCCCACTTTGCAACCATTTAAAGGTTAACTGAAGCTAAACTCGCAAGTTTTCTTCAATGGAAACCAATGTTGGAGAAGATTTAGAAAATCTTTTGGCTTCAAACCACACTTTGTGTTTCCTAAAAGAAAATAGCTCGCACATCTATTGCTGATCCTTTTTGGCTGCCCGATGACAGAATGTCCAAAACCCTTTCCAAATCACAGCAGTGTTTCTGTAACTTGCTATAATTTCAAAATAAATCATCCATGTTGCCTGGATTTCAATTTTCTCTGGTCATATTTATGAAAAATAGTCATGCACTGTCCACATTTTGCATGCTGAGCTATCATTCATTTGACCATAGTGCTTGATGCTCTCCACAGGTGTGAAGAAGGGATTCTCGGAAAGAGCGGTTATTTTCCAGTCATCCATCTACTGTATGTGACATCTTTAGAGGCATCTGGGAACAAACTAAAGGTTGACGAGGACCTAAAGGCCAAGCAAGTGTTCCTTCTGTTCGCTGCATGCATCCTTTCTTCTTGAGATTAAACCCATAAAGCAGACAGGTGCTTTCTCTGTCCAGATATGGACAGACTTAGTTTGTGTGTTGGTGTCTGTGTATCGTGTGTGACTTTGAGTGTGTTTGTGTGTCAACCCAGCAACAGAGGAGCTGTTTGTTAACTAGGATGAGAAGGAATGACTAAAAGGGGTAACCTAGCAACAGGCTGCTGCAGGTCTTGGCTAGTTCTATCAGTTTACACATGTAAAGGCATATATAAAGAAGGCTGTGCATGCATGTGTCTGTGCATGAGCATGGAAAAATGTGTGTGTGGGGTGTGGACATGCAGGAACTTCGGAAAACCCAAGACAGTGTGACTGAGATGTGCAAATATATTATTTCATTTCATCTTTTCTCATTTTCTGTCTGCACCTCTGGGGCCAAGCTAATCTACACTAATATGTGTTTGTGCTCAGCTATATTGTTTTCTCCAGACTTTATGAAAACAATTTTCTGCCTAACACACAGATAAGACAAAATAATTTAGGAAGAGATTTAAATGATGAATGTTTTTTTGTTGTTTATCAAGGTTATTAAGACCGAAGAAGCAAGTGGAAGGAAGACCACATGAATGTCTGGTACTGCATCTGATGATTATGCCTATGTCTTTAAATTCTATTTAAAGTCACAATCCTGAGAGCAGAATGTTTGTCCCTAAAGCTGAAGCTTAATTTTGATTTATCATTTTAATTAGAGTAAGAAAATATAAGAATTTTATGTTTTTTATCTGCATAAATAAGTCAATAAAGATTATTAATCTTTGCAAGAAACAAAATATCAAAGCAGCAGAAACGTATAGAGAAATAAGCCTTTAAAATCATACTTTTTTTTGCTTTTACTGCATATTCTGTATTTTAGGGTGTCTGATGCACATTGAGTTTGTTGTAATATCTGTAGGAATCACAACACTTTAATATCGAAGAGCATCCTTGAAAGTGTGTTTTCATGTTAAAATTGAATCCTTGTGTGAACTTGAGTCATTCAAAAACTTGTTGAGATAATAAGAGCATGGGATATTCTTTATGCCTAAAACCTGCTTTTTACATACCAGTGTTTTCATCCTAGAACTGGCTACTGTCTTCCTTTGATTTGTGATAATGTTCGTTCACTAATGTTCTCTAACAAACCTCTGGGGCCTTAACTAAACATCCATATTTATACAGTAAGTGAGGTAAGAAATTTTAGAATTCAACTGACTGCAGTTTTTTGTAATATTTATAAAAAGAAGAGGTTAAATCTAAACATATATGACTCTTTCAGATTCTACTTTGTGAAATTAGAACAAAATAATTATTTTTCCTGTAACCTGCTTTTTGGGTTTTACTTTTTCTTGGCAGAAAATTTTTCACTACAATTTTATAGTTTTTGTTTGAATTTTAAACCTTAACAAATACAGCAATTTATCACTATCTAACCAGAAGAAAAGCTAAACAAAAGTCAACCCGTCTGTTTTTGTTTGTTTTTTAAGTTTAAAGCTGTACATCACAGAGGTAAGAATTTTTTTTCCCAATACTTGATTCCCTTTCTTAGTTTTATACTGACAATATGTAATTGAATTTACTTAGGAAATAAAACAAAAATAAAAATATGATTGCAACTTCAAACACTGAACATATAGTGCAAAGGAAGACATTTGGGTCCGTAACATCGACCTTGCAGTCTTGCTAATGGAGAGCTTTAGTTCCAGAGGGGGGATGATTAGAGCAGAGTGTCGCCTGTCATTTTAGTTTCACCTCTTTCTATTAAACTGTTGAGTCCTCTCTTTGATGTGGAGTCTCTGATTCACCATCTTCCCATCGGTATCTCTGTGTTACTCTGTCTCACATTTTCCCCTTGTTTCTTACTTTATTTCTCTTTATTGAATGTTATTGTTCAAAATTTGCTGGGAGGTTTTTTACACAGAGCTAACTAGTTCAGTGGGATATGAAAAGCATGTAGAGTGGTATATAAACAGCTATTCCACCAGGAACTCTGATAACTGGGACGAAACAAATGCAAAAAACTCTTGCTATCTACCTTTTTTACTCTGTATATTCCTAGTCATGTACATTTTAAGAGAGCTTTTAAATTGGAAAGCTGTAAACTATGTTGTGTTATGATAGGCAGAGTCCAGCTCCTCTCTTACTTGTTTGTTTGGTTTTCCACTCAAAACAGGAAGCTGCCAGAACACAGAGGGAAATTATTGGGTGTATAGCAGGTAAACAGGCTCAAGGGAATATTGGTGCTTTTCATTGTATAAATGCCTTGCTGAAAAAGAACAACAGGAAGTGAAAGATGCTATACATAAAAATGTGGTCCAGGGATATTTTCTTTGTACTAAAGGTCTGGAAAGCATAACGGCTGTCCACCTTGAAAACATATTTGATAATAAAACTGCCTCCATTGCCTCTTTGAGCACATATGCATATGAAAATGCACATGCACCCAAAAGCTCCATTTATGCTCTTTATTTCCCAGCAGTGCTACGCGCTATGCTCCATAAAGGGTTTGTTTGATTTTTACAGCACTCAAGCTGTCATGCGTCATTTGTGGAAAGCTAATTTAGAAAGCCGTTTGGGTTCACAGTTTAGTTGCTGTTGTTACACAACCACTTATCAAAAGCAGTGTAGATAGAAATGAGTGTTTTTGCACCGTGCTCTTCACAACTAACCCCTCATCTTTTAGAAAATATGTTAATTTGCAGCCATCCAACCGCTGCTACATGTTTGGTATACGATTCAGGAAGGATGCAATCTGTCAGAACACACATCACCTGTCCAGCACAACACTAGGCTTTGCTTGAAGACAAAAGCTACTTAAGGCAAATAAACTACGACAAATTTAACTAAAACTAGAGTACATTTTTTTGTAAGTTTCTAAAATGAAACAGGTACCCTTTAATGTACAGATATAAATAATGGGACGATGTTGCATGAACCATTACTGTTTTAAAGCTCATTTCACATTAACTTATTTAACTAAAAGACATAAGAGTTTCACTTTGAATCGAAAATCTTTGTTTTCCTTTATATATTTTTTTAACAGCATACCAAAAATCATTTAGAAATGTCCTGTTCCTTACTTAAGACGATTTAAATCCAAGAGAATCCTACAACTGAAAACATTCAAAATGTCTTCTTATTTTGTCAAAAACTATGTTTAAAAGATGTTTTCATGAAACCTAAACGGATTAAAGCAACACTGAATAACTTTTTAACCAAGTGTTAGCTTAATTTAAAGTATATTAAATGATGTTCCTGGTCAATATACAGCACTTGGTGTCATGTGAACTAAAGCTCAGTTTTGTGGCAGTCAGAGCTCCCCTTAAACACGAGAGCTAAGCTAAAAGTTGTTTAAGAAACAGATATGACCTTACCTGATATGACAAACAGTGTGCGCAGAAATATTTGGCAAGTTATATTTGAGAAGATTCTTTTTATTACTGAACAACAACTTTGTTCACAATCAACCCAAAAGACTCATAAATATCAAATCTTAATGTTGTGGGAAGTTGGAGTGGGTTTCTTTTAGATTTGACTAACTTAGGAGGATGTCTGTTTGTGCAGGTAACCTTTACTGTGCAGAATTATTTGGCAACTTAATAAAAACCGAACATCCATCCAAACCCATCTCATTTGTTTATTTTCACCAGGTAAATCAATATAACAACACCAAATGCAGAAATAAACATTTCCCAGATTCAAAAACAAAACCAAAAACAAGTCAGTGACCGATATGTATGTATGACCAATATTTCTTTACAATGATACTCAAAAGCCTCCACCCATAGATTCAGTCAGTTGTTTGATCTGTTTATGTTAAACATTTTCTGCAGCAGCACCACAGCATCCCAGACTCTGTTCAGAGAGGTGGACTGTATTCCCTTCCTGTAGATCTCACAATTTATGAGGGACCACAGGTTCTCTATGGGGTTCAGATCAGAATAATTTTTTTCGGATGTGACCATGTCAGATGGGTCCGACCTAGCAAATAATCAAAGCGTTATATTTAAGATGGATTTTTTAGATACTCAGAAGCAAGTTCAACTCAGACTCCAACGGCAACTCCAGTTAAGGTAAAAGAAAAAAAATTGTTATGAATGAGCGAGGGCTACAAGAACAAGCTGAAGAGTGCTGCAGTTCTAGGTTTTGGCCACAGGTGTCAGCAACGTTAGAAAACCCCCCTAATGCCTCTTGAAGTTAACATGTCAGCTAGTAAATGACTTTGTTGCTTCCAGCTATGTCTATGTGCATAATCGTAACATTTGGGAAGATGTTGACAACAGAAGCAGCTGATCTTGTGAAGTAAAGGTTTGCTATATCAGAGCTGCTTTAAAAACTGTTTCCATCTCCCATTTTGCACATGAACCCTTTTTCACAAAAGCCAAAAACAACCTCAAGTGAGTGTAAATACTTTTTCTGCGAATTTAAGGGAGTTTGTTTTTCAAATTTTTACAGTTTCCATCAAGCTTTTCTGATGCACAGTAGAAAAAACAGATGGAAATGCATCTAGCGCTGTACTGCCTGTTGCTTTCAGAGGAACTAAATCTGGAAGTTTTAGGTCTAACATCACTATTTGCCAGAGGTTACACAGAGCTGCTTAAAATGAAAATGCATTCAATGTAAAATAATCAGCTCAGATTTGCTTGATCATTCTAATTATTTTAGAGCTTAATAAATTTTGTCAGTTAGTCCTTTGGTTCGGCATTGATTGTAAACCATCAAAACATTTTAACTCCATTTGTCACTGTTCTACTTGCTCTTTCTTTCACCAAATACTTGTTATGGGGACCAGGTTAGCAGTCTGTATAATTCAACTTCATCAACTCAACATGTTCATCCAAGAGCTTTTTCCTTTATTATAACAAAATAGGAGTCAAAATGACAACAGCAGAGTGGCAATTCATGAGACACTTTTTGGAAATCTTGTAATTTGCTTTGCACTATAAATACCTTATTGCAAACTCTTTGTAGGGATTTTTTACTTTGGCCTTGATAGCCCACAGCCTCCCACTCAAATAGTTTGTCATATACTCACAAGAAAAAGAAGAAGCAGGAACAGCAAATAAAGAAGACTAGAAGTGATCAGCAGCAAATTGATCCAGTTTTTGTGCTTTGTTTGTCCTTGAAAATGTTAACAAAAATCTTTGCAGCACATGGATGATTGCAGTGAATGGCAAACTTAACATAGTGGACTGTTACAGAGAATATCACTTGTGTGGCACAGCCTTAGCAGCTGAGAAAACTACAAACTACAAACCCAATCACACTTCAGCTCAAATGCAAGCGTGTTCATGGATGGTAATGAATAATTCATGACATTTCTTCAGTGTTTAAACCCAACATGATCCTGCTTGATAACACAGGAGTACTGTTTATACCTTATGTATTGCAAAGCATTTATCCATCCGTGAGATTCCCATTCTAACCGAAATCTCTTTAAAGTTTCCACTTGAGAGTAAATGAGCATCTGAGCTTTGTTCCATTATTTTTTCCTTTCGACCCTCTATCTGTAAAACACTTGATAGAAACTAAGCAGCTTTTAAACGACACTCAAAATATGGTTGAGATAAGTCAAAATGGAATAAAAGTTTTTTTTAAAAACCTAAGAGAGACAGCAGATTTTCTCGTGGGAGTAAATGAATTGCCAATCGAGTCTCATTAACATAATGTACCATAATAAATTAGGAATTACTTAAAGTGGATCCTCTCAAAACAACAAATATATAAAGTAAAATTTCCTTAAAGTTTACTGAGGGTGAGCTCAAACAGATAGGCTAAACATAAATCTAAAATAAAGTCCTTTAAAGCTGTTAGGTTACTGGGTACATACAATGCAAAGTTATTCCATAATCAAGAATATAATCCTTGAATTTAATGTTTCTTTTTCATAAATTAATGAATATAAAAAAAATAACAGAAGATTAGGGAGAGATACTTGAACTCAGTACACATCACATGTATAAGTCATGAAATAGCTGGGAGTATAAACTTACCTATATCTCCTGCAAAGCAATATTTTAAAGCTTTAGCACTAAAACTTAGAGGTCAAAAAAAGATGTACGTTTACCTCCAAGCATAGCAACAAGTTCAATAAAGGAGATGAAAAAAGCCAAAAAATCTCATAAGGTCACTGCAATAGAGTTGCATGTGGACTCACTAAGTTAGTAAATCAACAGTCGGTTCCTTTTCTGTCCAGACATCAAAAAAAACAAAAAATATGATTTCATCAAGAGATGTGGATCACATTTTTCATCATCAAACAGATTACAAGTTTTTCAATAAACAAAGGCTAATATAGCGGAAATGTACCTCATTTCCACTATTAAGTGTGGTAGAAGATGGCTGGTGATCTGGGCTTGGTTATCTTTAAAAATGGACAACATGCGTTTATTGGGTCTTAAGGCGGCACAATAATCGTAAAAATAAGGTCAACTAAATTAAAAAGGATTCAGAAAAGAAAAACATCTTCTACCGTAATCTCAGTCCCCAGTCCAGAATCCCATGGAGTAAAAGCTGGTAAGGACCACATCTGAGAAATGACTCTCGAAAATCTAGAAGCTTTGCTAATGGTATGTTTTTAAACTCTCCAAAGGTGTGAAATGTTAAAGTAGCAGGTTACGACTAATTTTATTTTGATTGTTTTCTCACCTTTTTACAGAGAAGTCCAATGTGAAGGTGCTTGATAATTATATCCGCTGATTAATTTGTCAAACGTGACTTTTGAGTCTGTCAGTCCTCCTCTTATAACCAACGGGTGACTGGCATGTCAAGAGATAAAAGATAAAAGCCTGCTTTGCTATCTAGGGTCTAACATTAGCTGATCCTTCAACATGTTGTTCATTAGAAGAACCACCTCACTTCTTTGGAAGTCTCCTTTCACCATCTGTTGCTCGTTCCAGAAGTTATCGGTGTCTCACTCATATCCCTGCCCACGTACACCCTTCTGCTCCGTTCTCTCTATTTCTTTCATTCCTCCTGTGTCTCCCAGGTGTACTCTAACTCATGAGCTAGGGTGGAAAGCCACACTTCATTAAGGCATGTACTGATCCTGAGGTGCTGGAGGAGCCAGAGGCAAAGTCAATGACAGAGTCAGATTGAAATTTCTCAGTTAAGCTGCAAGGCACGCACACACAGCCGGGGGCCAGGAGACATGGTTTTACCTGGGGGGTTGCTCTGTAAGGAGAGAGCCCTCATAATTAAACCTACACAGATAATTTAGGGGGAAAAGCCTTTAAAGATGCAAGTTGCATTGATTTAACATTCTTTGTTACTTACTGTATATAATATCATTCAACTGTACAAAAGAAGCATCTTTATATTTGACAGTGACAGCTTTATTCAAAGTGCTCATAATGTAATTTTCAATAAAGTAATACAATCTGCTAAAACTTGCAATCTCGAAAGTTTCACAATTGGTTTGATCAAAGGCTATAAAGAATCTGTCAAATGTCAAGAAAAGGGGGTGAAGTTCTTACATATTAGCCTAAAGAAAGTCAGATAACAACCTGACAAATTATCCAAAAGTTCATGCAATCTCATGATGAACACCAAAGATCTGCTTTGTTAAGCTTAATGCTTTAATGTTTCAGTGGAAGATAGAAATGATCCGTGAAGCTTTTAGTTCAAATACTCATGCGTGTTTATATTTTGGTGAACTTCTTAAAACATGCCAGCTTATGTGCCGGTGCAAAGGAGCAAAAAACAAAAAGTGAAGATTTAATTCAATGCTCCATGCATCCTATTAATAGCTCAAACAGCTGATTTCCTCTGAGATTATCTTTTTAAAAGCTGTTGAAGAAAAAAAGGTAATATGAATTACATTTTTCAAACAAAACTAGTTACAACAATACTAAAATTGATTTGATCCACAGCCAAAACTGAACTGAATCTATCATCTGTGTCAAAGTTTAAACACAGATTTTTGATATCAACCCTATGCACAGACAGAAAAAGAAATTCACACATTATGTTTTAATCAGTTGATTTGGGATTTGATGGTTCATACCTCCAGGTAAGCTGATTGGGCCACATCCTTTGCCCTGAGGGTCTTCTTTAACCATGAAGATGCTCTTCTTGCAAAGCCTCCAGAGGCCAAAGTGGGCTGCCTCACATGTGGCGTTGAGCCGCTCCACCCGGGGACTCAGGACGGCCCAGTGGTCGGTCACCACTGCCGTCAGCATCGCCAGCATGCCGATGATGATCACCACAGATGTGACCTTGACCTTTGTCGCCTGCTCCTCATACATATTGCTGCTCCTTGTGCACGTGTGATAAGCCAAAAGTGTGTGTGCGTTTGTGCACGTGGTTGTCGCTGGTTTGTGTCAGCTGTGCGAGGGATTGCGTAGACCTTGTGGAAAGTTGCTCCTGTTCTTCTTAATCTTCAGTTCTTGACAACCAACATTGCCTCAAGATGTTTTGCCGCCTTCACTACACCGTTGATGTCCTCTCTTGTCTCTCCTGCTCTTCAAAGCTCTTTTTCCTCCTCTGTCGTGTGCCTGGTGGTTGGTAAAAAGAGGCCAGATAACAGTGCCCTAGTTTCTGCCTCGCTCTTCTCTTCCTCTCCCTCCCTACTCGCCTTTAGTAAAGCCATTTACTTAAACGACAAAGGTGTGCTTGGATGCATTTACGCCGTAACATGATAACTTTAGAACAACGCAATTTGGATTCGTGTTGGAATAAGATTTGGCTCTTTGTTTTAAAGTTTCAACATAGCTCTTGGATTCTGAGTATTCCCCTGCAGTTTTAACAACAGAAAAGTGCATCAGATAGAAACAATCCACACGTTCTGACACCTTGTTCAATATTTCATCAAAGCTCCAAAGCCTTATCAATCCATCATTTAACTGGAACATTCTCTGTCACATCTCCCTCCCTTCTCCCTGGTATTTTTGTCCAATCTTGTTCAATTGTCCCAGCATCTTGTGCCATGGGACTCCTGGGGGGAGGATTTCCTTTATTAGTTGATGTCTCAAATGGCTGATCTACTTCCTCAGCCAATCATAAATCAAGGTTTGAGACAAAGGCCCCACCTGATGCCAGCAGCTGCTCCTAATTTTTATGACCAAATATGGGCTTTTACTTCAAACCTGTAGAGTCTGATATTTACATTTATTAAAAATGTTTAATTTGAGAATGCATTATATTTTTTATTTTCTTGCACTAAATTAACCTGAGTATTTAAAAAAGCCAGAACATTTGCAGCACAATTTACACCACAATTAGCAGCTAGCAGGGGCTTAACCAAGACAAATAGAGTGTTTAAGTCTGATAGATCTGAAATGTACAATCAACATCTTGCTCAAAAGACTTCCCTCATAGATGGACGAGCTTTTTATAAACCACTGCGCCCCACTTTAAACATGACTGTGGCCCATTTCAGCTCTGACAACACTAATACAGCATGGGTGGTTTTATGCTTTAAACTTTAAGATATTATAAGTCAGGGAGATACAAAAACACTCCTGGAAAGCAGTGTCTTGCAAAAGTGTTTACCCCCTTTCCTTCATAACTTCAAGATATATTTAAAATTTGTTATCAGGCACTCCCCATTTAATCTGACTGAACTTGAGGTATTTATCAATGTAAACTGGGCATCATTTTCACTGTCTAGATGTCCAAAGCTGCTTGGGATATACCCCAAAAGACACACACAAGCTCTGATAGTACAAAAACCATGCATCCTTTATATTCCCCTTCAGAGTCAGACCTGAGGGATTGTGTTTAAGGACCATAACTGCTTCAGTGTGTGCCTTTTTGTTTAAAGATTTTTATTCTGTGGTATATTCTTTTTAAAAGGATATGTGTGTTTATGTATGTGTGTGAGGAAAAAAGAGACGTGGAAATAGGCTTGGCATCTCAGACCTGGCATATAACAATGTAAAATGTCTCTTCCAAAATGCTTTATATAAAATACTCCTGACATTGTCAAGCTCTGAGGGATGATGAGAAATACTTGTGTTCATTATCACAGTTACTTTTGCAGTAAAGCTCCTCCATTTCCAAGGGCAGAGTCTTCTCCATGGCAGTGAGAGTGACCACTCATCTCTAAGTGTGTAATAATAGTGTCTTTTGGTGTTTCCCATTTTCCCGGCTGACCCCATGACCTATGTTATTTGTTCACGGCCTCCCGGTGGGCAGTGGAAAGAATGAACACCTTGCAGCTGTCTCTTAGCAACAGGAGAGGCTGTGGATGGTTACGCAGCACCCACAAGGTGAAGCATTAAAGGATCTCATTATGTCAGCCAACTTATAGGAGAAGCACAGAGAAACATCTAACAAGAAGGAGTATTTGAATTTTCGTCTGATTTTTTTTTTTTGTTTCTGCTGTCTGCAAGAAGAGAAATTATTCATTAATTCATGGGTACCGGAACTGATATAAACACATATATTGTTTAATTGTGGCTATAAGAATCCATCTTCCGTAATAACTCTTATCCTGCCATAAAACACATCTTTAATTGGTGGCTAAATTGACCCTACGCTAGATTGCATAGCCTTTAAAGGAACCCAGCTGTGCTCATACACTAATGACAGGCAACTCTTGCTAAATTAGACTGCACGTGCCTTGAGGCCATTTGTATGAGGGTCATGTCAGTCTACTTGTATAAAACAACAAGATCAATCACAGTGCATCCTCTCCTCAGCGGCAGTTACCTCTACCATTTGCTCTTTGCTTCCTTTACCCATCTAAATGAGGCTGAGGTGATGTGGGATGGTGAATTGTGAGTTAATAAGCAGAGACTGAAAACAATTAAATTACGTGAAGATTACAAAGGGATGATGTAGCCCCTTGATTGCACTGCTACACTAGACATTTATATCACAGGATGATTTCCCAAGTTGGATTATCAGTTTAGATTCCTTGTTGATTGAAATTAAATCTCATCGGAGTGATCACTCCCAATTTATGGGGTGGTTTTTAATTTTGACACAACAATATAGAAAGATTTGAAAAGTTAGAATATAGTATGACAGCCGGTATTTTTTTCTGCATGTTTTCAGGGATGCTTTGCTGCAGCTGGACCTCAAAAGTTCACCATCAGTTCTGCTGTGTATCAGATGATGTTTGCATCATTGCAATGACCTCAAACATCCCAAAAAATGCACCTGATCTGTTTGAAATGTATGAAGTGGAAGGTCCTTAAAAATAAGAAATGTAATTTTTTAAGCCGATTTAAAGTCAGAATCTTGATCCCATTTATACTGTTTCAGGCTGAAACTGTATTTCCAGAAAAATCCCTTCAACATTCGGATATGAGGGGAAAGGGACAAATTTATGTTGGCCAACATGGGAGGGTTTTCCTATTATTTCCTCTGTTGGGAAACATATTTTTTTAAATCCCACTTGTTAAATGAGTAAGCATTTTCATTTTTTAAGTGCAAAATACATGTTTTTTTGTGGGATAAAAAAACGACATTAAAATCAGACCACGGTATTAAAACTTTCCCAATAAAGAAAATAAGATGCTTTCTTACCAATTTAGATCTCTATGCAGTTTTACTCTGGGACTGATATGATGCAGCTGCTGATTTATTTTCAAAGTTTATAGATTCCTTTCATACTCATAAAGAAAAGAGTTGCCTAAAATGATTATCAAAAAGGCGACTGGTTTGTTTCACAATGCAGAAGTTGTAGCTTATTTGTGTACAACTTAAATTTAATCTTGAGGAACACAGAAGGCATTCAGAGTAGATGAAAAGGTCAGCCCAAAACATTTGTAACGAGAGGTACTCCCTGGAAAGAAAAGATCCACCAACACGATTGTCAACACCTGGGACACAAAAACAGCAAATGCTGACCAGCAGGGTGCTTTGCTTTCTCTGATGACATTGTTTATTCACTTTTTATACTTTGGGTTATTGATTGGGGTGGTTAGTAGGTTCCAAGCCTATTCAAGCTAAAGAGAAACAGACAACCATACCTGCAACTTCTCCCATATAAAGTCATATAATCTCATCACATACTGTTACCCATCACCCTCACATGTTATCCTATCTCTACTGCTTAAAATTTTTTATTTGAAATCACTATGAGTGGTAGCTGAATATTTTTACATAAAGATTGAAGCACCCTGTACCAGCTAATTCATCATCAGTTGCCCTTAAATGTAATCAATAACAATATGTCAGATTGCCCCCTTTATTCAGCGTCAATGGTGATGTTCCTTAAAATGTCACTCTGATAGTGTTATATTTACATATCTGATTAAATTAGTCAACTGTCATAATACTAAATGGTAACTTTTGAGAGGATTATTTAAAGCTGGAAGGATACAAACACCATTTACATACACTGGGAAGGAGGTGGGTTACTACCTAGAAAGGTTTTCAGTGTATTACATAATGCCCAGTGAATTACATGTCAGTTTTTGGGATATAAAGTTATAAAAAATATGTCAAAGTTGACCATTTCTAAAGGTAGAAATACTTTTTTTAGGTGATTAGACCAAAAATCATTGTCTCCAGAAAAGGAAATCAGACACTAATGTCATGAATCTAATAAAAATAAGGTTTAAATAAATGGTAGGATCTATTATGCTTTAAGGTAGGAAACCATGAATCCCGAAATAGGCTCCATTTACTTCATCCCCACCATCCACATCCGCTATGAATTACTACTCTGACTGACTGTAAACGTCTGCCCCATATTGGTAAAAGAAATCACCACCAAAGTACCACCACAATCACCCTGATTATGTTTATTTATCCAAGTACATTATTGGGGGGGTAATACATTAGTGAAAAATGTTTCATCCTAAGAGCTTCGAGAGAAGTCGGAAAAAAAAACAGTAGATCATAAAAAGGCACTGATTTACCTTTACATTAAATATTAGTTTGGTGCTAAACACAAAATGAACAAAAGAACTTCTCAGTACAAACAGGAAGCCTCAGATTATATTTTTCTTCTGTAGATCCACCAGTTTTTTTACCTTGTTTCTAATCCTTCAGATTTATATGCCAATTGATGACAATGAAGAAAGTGCTTTATTGTATAATAAGCCATAATTCGGTGTCAGCACAAATAATTAGATACAGCTGCCGCTCATACATGGAATGGACAATATAGTTTCTTCTCCTTAACATACTCACCGTACTTCACCTTACAAAACAGAATACATATAAGAATCACTGACAGAAAATACTAGTTTTAGCAGAATATAAAAATTCTTGATCATTGTCATACATGTCAAGTTTGATTATTGAAACAATCTTAACATCAAATAATGCTTTGAATTCTCTTTTCACATTGGCATGTTTTTTTTTATTATTATTGTATTTACAACTTTACATTGCAAACATTACTTTTCCTGACTTAAATATAAAAGTGAAAGATCTACACTCATGGCTTTTTTTTTACATGTGCTCAGCTTGATAGTTGGGAGTGTTGTCTCCACAAAGCAAAATTTCTGGTCAACTGAGCTCAGCACTCAGACAACACTCACAGTATTTACTAAAGAATTTAATGGCATTTTTGCTTTTATTCAGTCATTTTTCTCAAGGTTCATCACTGCCACTGATCCAGTTTCATATCACAACCACAAAGCAAGATGTCGAACTTAAAGCATTCAACCCCCCACGTCTTTGCTGTATTTCCTGAGAAAACTAACAGACAGAGCGGTCAGGAGCCTGCAGGAAAGCACAAATCTTAAAAGTGAGGGCAAATCCTTGGGAGACGCAGTTCCACACGGCTCCCTCTGCTTCAGTGGGAGGCCTCTGTTTGATGAGGGAGAGGCTAGTCAGCCAGTTGAACGCACAGATTTTGAGAGACAGACAGTAATTCTCTGGTTGGATCATATCATAATTTGTTAAACACTTGATGCCAAGGCTACATTCAGAGCCAAAAGAATTCCTAACATGTTATGTGTGTATTGTTTTTCAAGCTCAAGCTCCCCTATGATCTTTTTGTCTTTCTTCCTAGACAGGTGCATCCATCTGAGAAGGTGGGGGAGCAATAGCAGTCTCTTATACAGTTCCAACCACTTAGCACTTTGTCAGGAATTACAGAGGAAACAATACAGAGAGAGAATCTGCCTAAATACTAAACATTCAATACATCACAGCTTACCAAAGATATCATATTGTAAAGACAAGGCTGTCTGTCAAGGCTGTATTTAGAGCATAACATGGAGTACAATGAGAAATTAGAGAAAACGTCACATACAAATGGAACACTCAAGAGTATGTTTGATTTAGCACCATGGGGTTTGATTAATAAGCAGAATATATCTGAATTGCTAACCTTAAGGTTTCACTCTCAAGTTTAGCCACAAAGAGTAGGAATAATTACGCAAAACATTGAATGGGATTAACAGACTGCTCATATCTGAACAGCTCAAAATTAAAACTAGTTTTGAACTGGCTACAGCACAGACCTTGGTAACTCTCTTCTCCTTCGATGACCTCCAAAAGCAAGTCATTTGCTCCTGTTTTTGTTAATTGGCTCGTCTTTTGTCCTTATGTCTTCTTGTTTCCTTTTGGTCCTTTCAAAAAATGAAAAGACTCTTTTTCACATGGCGGGCTGCTCCAGGACACCAGACTACTGATTATGCACCCTTATTCAGTTCAACCTTGAGCCTTCATTCCTCCAGCTCACACAGGCGTGGTCCTACGATTTACTCCATCTTTTAAATCATTTGGGAAACAGTTATGGACCTGCAGGAATTCAGAGCTACCCTCATGTTCTGGGCTGTAAGTGTTTTCAGTCACACTGTCCCTTGCCAAGGCATACATGGACAACTCATCCAGGTGCCCGCTGGAAGACGGAGCCCCCTTCATACCAGCTACAGGAGAGTTCTCCCTAGAGGCCTCAGTGGAGTGTGAGCTTGCACGGGACGTCCGCCTGCGGTACCGGAAGCTGGGAATTCTTGAGTATGGTGAAGAGGAGGAGAGTGAGCGGATGAACTCGCGCCGTGCCTTCCAACGGACCTCTTTATTCTTCTCAATGTAGATGTTGATAACAAGTACAGCGACTGTTTCAGCCACAATAAACGACAGGGCACCAAAGTAGAAGGACCAACCATAAGAGTAAGTGTACTTCTTGTCGTCATCTCTTTTGTCACTAGGGTCCCCAGCATTGCTTGAGATGTAGACAATGATGCCGATGATGTTACTTAGACCTGATAAAAGGTAAATAGGAATAATTACTTACTGCCTAAATAAAAAGTACTGACCTTTCTACCACCAAGGAGGAAAACTTATAGAGATGTTAATTTTGGAAATCAAGCAATGATTGTAGATTTCTCCTCCCCTTTGATTCCCCTAATAACATTTATTATTGTCACCAATGACTGAGTTTTGTGGCTATCTTTAAGCACAGTTTGGGGCTATGGATCCCCCATCCAGTTGCCTTCTTTCATTTATATCCCAGCCTACGTAATTGCAGCTATCTGAGAAGCATGACAGCATGTGCTATGTGTGTCGGTGTCATTCATCTTACCTGCAGCTACAAAAAGTATGCCTGCACAAAGGAGTACATTGTTTGTCTTGTTGTACAATCGGCCCACACCAACGCACAACCCACCGAGCATCAGCAGAGTTGTACTTAGGATGGGGAACACACTGGAGGCCCGAACTATTCCTGCAAAGAGACAGAAGAAATGGGAGTCGCTTCAGATAATTTAGAATTAAATTAACAGTTAGTATTTTGGTTTATGTGTATATTACAGCAACTTGCAAAGATACTTAGAGTCTTTACCTTTTTTAATTACATTTTGTCATTTTATAAACATAAGCTTCATTCACTGGTCCTTGCAGCATCATGTTCTGGAAACAACCCTTGGAGTGAACTTTGACATAGAGCTGTTCATCAGGTAAATGGTTTAGATTGTCTCCACTTTTAATCTTCAGAAATCCGAATCTACTTTTACATGTATCCCTGGTCCAAAACACCTGAACAAAATGAATGAATTATCTCCAGCAGTAAAGTTCAACATATTCAAGGCAATTATTTAATTTGAGCAAGTTTAAGGAAACTACACTTTAAGGACTGGAGTTTGAGATCCCTTGTTTACATCATATTTTGTTAAGAAGAATAAGCACAATTTCCAGTTGTGCAAAGATGGTGAAGACATATCCCAAGAAACGTGAAGCTATAATTACAGGGGAAACAAGGCACTTCAAAGCCTAAAGGGGATGAATATAAATACATGACACACTTTGGTTTTGTTTGTGAGAAAAGAAGTATCTTTTTCTTATATTTTCAAATTGGGAACATTGAATGAGAATGAAGACTTTTGCAAAGCACTTTAGTGGTTGGATATAGTAATAAATCTATAATTAACTCCCCCCCCATTTCACTCCCATATTTGGAAAACTCCACATTGTTTATCCTCCGAAACCTTGTTGTGACAAAGCTTGGCTAATCAGTCGTGGGTTGCAATAAGAGTACTCAATGAAAATCACTATGCAAGAAATGAATCACCATTTTCCGCATACAAGGTTGGATGGGCTTTATTCAGTTTTCTAGTCTTCTATTCAGCCTTCCTTTATTTGGGCTAATGGACATAAACTGGACTCTGTCCAAAACCTGATAGGTTCTTATGTCTTATAGTGTGTAAGCTAGATATTGTTTCAGCTGTTATATAAAAAGAAGTTCCTTTACCAACTGAATATTAGTTGCTTATTAACAGTTTGATAAAAGATGAAAACACAAAATCAACCCATGTTTCAATAAATGCATTAGATAATTTGGTTACACAGTGAATGGCTTTTTTGTCTTCCTCTTTTTTTCTTAATGTTTAGATTTTGATTTTAAAATAAATTCAGAGTGTACCTCTGGATTCCACAACTGTTGTGTACTAAAGTCTGAGGGAAGCTCACAAAGCCATGCCAGCATCATCATATTGGCTTTCCAAATGTTTCAGTTATTATATGTCTAGAACAGATAAACTTCTAATGCTAAAAAAGAGGAAAAAGTTCTCTAAAAAACATTTAACAAATAAGAAAATACTTTACTATTAATTGACCAAAATAATAACAGTTTAGTCTAATTTAACATCAGGAGGTGAGAATAATAGTCATGTGTGATCTTGCATATTTTGTGATTAACAGTAGAGATACATTTGTCCTGACTGCACTTGGGGGCAACCAACCGCCTATGGACAAGTACAAGAATAAGTTACCACAATTATATCTAACTGTAGGGTAGATCACATTATGCATCCTAAAACTAATATTTATACAATATTTGTAAAATGTTGTATTTTCTTAAGATAACATATGCCTAGAATCATGTATGAACTCCAACATCCACATAGTCTTATCATACACATACTGCTGCAGATTCCATCCTGAGGAGTGCTGCCATCCTCCCACCTCATAACCTCCGACCTTCTAGAAGGTGGTGATGTGGGGCGATTCCTGTGGATGGATGGTTGCTATTCTGGTGTAGAAATAAAAACTGCTGCTGTCAACACCTAAGAGTTAGGAGACAATTTTGCACTAGTCCTA